>RJWJ010031284.1:0-19287 GCA_004363605.1 Indri indri
GAATGGAGACTGATCTGTATTCCCTCTAAGGCTAAGGTGGTATCATTAATAACTTCTGCCAAAGTTAATGATAAATTTCTTACAGTCTTTTTCTATTTGTATGATTCCCACCATTGAGAAAACTGCTCTGATTGTTCATGTAAACAATGAGTCAGCAATTCCCCCAGATAGATTACTTGAATAATCAAGGATCGCCTCCTTTTGGAGCTTGCATTTGAGTCAGAATTTCCATCCTTGGGGGTTTATAGAATTAGAGTATGCAGACAAGTCTTAGAATACTATTACTAAACCATACGAAGTATTAGTCTGAGGCAAAAAGGACCATGTGTCCTGGCTGCAAAGGAAGCAGTAACTTGCCGGGGCACATGGAGATTCAAGATAAAGGATATTCATGACATGAAGTAAGAACAAAGGCCTTATGTTAGCTGGGTTACATATTTGGATATCTATTAGTCTTTTCTAGGTGACAAGTATTTGGCCCATCAACCTTGAAAGGTTGTTGAATTCAAAATTATTAATACTTGGGATCTGATGAATAGATTTTAATAATTAGTTCTTTTTCTGGAAGAAGAGAAACTAGCAAAGTCACAGGTTAATGTCTTTAAAGTCATTTGTCTTTAAAGTCACTTGTAGGGGCGAGTGAAACCTCCATTGGCTATAAGTCCCTATGGTCTCATTTGATGAAACTGGAATCACCTACAAGTTTTTATCATGGGGTTCCAATGATGGACAGCGTATCCAACAGTCAGTAAGATTGACGGCAGTGGCTACTGTTTGGAATAATCTAAGAATTGTGTTAGAATGGATATGTTCTGATACAACAGCAAAGAGAGAGAAAAAAGAGAAAAGGGGCTACTGTGGGTAGACAATAACCAGTGGTCTATAATAAATGAGAAAAATGATTATCAATAAGCAGGTCAAAAACAAAACAGGAATTAGATAGGGGTCTTGGTCCAATGTCTTATGTAGAAGCTGTTCATGAAGAGGTCATCTGCTTATTCAGAAAATCTTGGGTCCAGTGTCTATTTCCCAAGATAGGCTGCTTTGTTGAGGATCCCTGAGAATTCTCAGCTTGAGGTCCTCTATTGGAGCAGCCTTCCAATAGTGTAGAATTTAGAGTTGTTTCCTTAGTTGTGAAACATCAAGCCAAAGACTTGCTTGCTGGGGTTTCACTGCTGTATTTGTTGTTAACAATAGCTGATAAGGTCCCTTCAAATGAAGTTCAAGGGCAGTTTTATTTTTCATCCAGGGTCTCCTTCAATAGATGAAATTTCCTGATTGATGATCATGAAGAGCCAGTTTAAGATGTGGGAAGGTGGTTTTAACTTATTGGTGATAGGACTGGGTATAGTACATGAGTCCTCTGCAATATTTTACTACATCTGCATGCAGCAGAGAAGAAAAAAGGGGAAATTTCTAAATGTATGGGCCTTTCAGTTAACAGTTCATAAGAGAATAATCAATGTGTCCCCAAGGTAATGGATTATATGGCCATAACAGCTAGTGGGAGTACCTTTAGCCAAGGGAGCTCGAGGATTTCGGAAAGTTTTGCTACTTTTAATTTAAAGATACCATTGGTTCTTTCAACCTTTACAGAGGTTTGTGGTGGTAAGGACAGCATAGTTTTTGAGAACAGGTAACACCTTACAATGTTCTTTGATAATGGTTCCTGTAAATTGTGTGCCTCAGTTGATATAAAAGTTTCTATACCCCAGATTGGAAACACAAAATCTTGCAGCTTTTTACAGACTGACTATAAGGGCTGGAGATTTTCAGCAAGGAAATCATTTAACCCATCCTGAAAATAGACAAATCCCATCTGAAGGTGTTCAAAGGGTCTTTGAGGCTTTGATTCTTGGCCATGCCTTTATAATTTTTCCAGGATTATGTTGTTCACAAGTAATACATGACCCAAAACCAATCTCAGCAGTCTTTTTCAAGTTTCCGCACCAATGTTGATATAAGATGGTAATCAATTTGTCTTTATCATGATGAGTAGTTTCATGGCAAAATTCAGCTAATTCGTTTAAATATCCTGCTACCACCAAATGGCCATCTTAAGCGTGCCAAGGATTATCTGAGGTATGATCCATCAACAAATATCATAAGGTCAGAAATTTTGATGAGATTTGCTAATAAATCTGAGCAAGATATAGGAAGTTCCCTAAGTAAGGTAAGACATTTGTGAGGTTCCCCTTCTTCTGGTAAGGTGAGGGGAGTGGCAGGATTCAGGGTACTGCAGCAGCGAATAGCGATGTGAGAGAAAGAGCAACAAAAATTGATAAGAGGTTGATTGGCTGACTGAAAAGTGTTGTGTGTCCTCCTCGATCAGTGGTAAAGTCAATGCTGCATGAGGACCATGAGGTAAAGCTGTGATCCTAGGACTAATTCAGCACAAGCATTGCCAAGTTTTGCAGTGGCCCATATTGCCCTAAGACAAGGCCATTGCAACCAGATTGAGGGTTAGGCTCAAGTGATGGGTTTTTGATAGTTCCTAAGAAGTTGAGTTAAAACCCTGAGATTTGGCCGGGTGTGGTGGCTCACGCCTGTAATCCTAGCACTCTGGGAGGCTGAAGAGGGCAGATTGTTTGAGCTCAGGAGTTCGAAACCAGCCTGAGCAAGAGCGAGACCCTGACTCTACTAAAAATAGAAAGACATTAATGGGACAACTAAAAATATATAGAAAAAATTAGCCGGGCATGGTGGCGCATGCCTGTAGTCCCAGCTACTCAGAAGGCTGAGGCAGAAGGATTGCTTGAGCCCAGGAGTTTGAGGTTGCTGTGAGCTAGGCTGACGCCACGGCACTCACTCTAGCCTGGGCAAAAGAGTGAGACTCTGTCTCAAAAAAAAAAAAAAGAAAACCCTGAGATTTTCCCAGAACACTCACTCACAAATAGATGAAAGTTTTAGTTAAGGATGCCTAGGGAAGGAGGCTGTTGAAGAGCCTTCTCTGGATTATAAAAGGTCTGTTCAATACTTGGGTTCCCAGAAGAGAGGGGCTCCTACTGAGGACTTAGCCGTTTCATAACCAAGTGTCACAATCCCGGAAAAATTCAGCACTCATTGTCAAAAATATCCAGTTTGACCTAAAAATCATTTCAATTGTAGTTTTGTGAGGGTCTAGGATAAGTTAGTGTAAGAGTGGAATGCTCACTAGGTTTTCACGCTGTAGTGGAAGAAAGATTTCTCACACAGAGATTGGGATATATAAAAGTAAAAAAAAGTTTATTTTATTTTCTTAGAAGGAGAGAGAAAGAGTGAGAGACAGAGAAGCGAATAAGAGGGAGAAAAAGAGAGAGAGGGGAGACAGCATGGCGTGTCACCCACAAAGAGAAGGGAGGTGCCTGTGCCAAGGCTAAGCAGCTTGCCATTTTTGTGGGGACAAAGAGAAAGAAAAAGATAATGATTGTTGTCAGTTGATAACAAGAGAGGCTGTGGAGTAATTAGCAGGGCACAGCTGTGAAACTGCTGCATCCACTTCTCTTTTTCTTAGTGTCAGGCTGATAACAGAAGTGGCTGCCTTTCCCATGGAGATGGGTTTATCACTGGAGATGTGATCATGTTGGTGATTTCACCCTTGAGACATGGTTTGGGGCAGGAACTGAGGCCTGAAGCTGTCCACTCAGGAACTGTTCAAGGCTGTAAAAGCAAACCCTCAAAAGCAGTTTTAGGTCCGGTGAATGTAAAAGAGAAAGATTTGCATTTCCTTTCTGTCTGCTCAGCTCTTTTCAGATGTTGTGAAAACAGAACCCCACAGTAGCCTGTTAGCAAGAGAGCTCAGATGATTGATCTTAGCCATCACTGAGAGGCTATGGGTTAATGATTTTTCTTGTTAGCAAGGCCATCCTATCAGTTAGGATAGTTTTTAGCCTATCAGGAGAAAATTATTTTTTCCCCTTCTTAAATAGGGCATGCCCTAAAATGGACTATGTTTTGGCAAAATTGTCATTTATCTTTTTAAAAACTTTATGTCCCTTTTCTGCTAAGGCTTTGAGCAAGTAAATGGAATCCTTTTTATAGACTTCTCTAAACAAGAAAGGAGATCACCCGCATATTATATCAGAACTGAATCACAAGAGAAATGTGGATCTTTTAATTCTTGATTAGGGCCTAGGAAAATAGGAACAGGTTTCAGTGAACCCCTGGGGCCTAACTGTCCATGCGTAGTGTTGTCCTCTCAGATAAAGGCAAAAGGTATTGACTGTCCCGGTGTGGGCAAACACTGAACTGGGCAGAGCAATCATCCACTACAATGAAGCAGGTAGTTTGAGGAAGAATTGAGGACAGGATAGTATTTGGGCTAGGTACTAACAGAAAGTGAGGGTTAACAATTTTATTTGTGTCCCTGATATCATAAACAAATCAATATCCTTGTCCATTTGGTTTCTTTACTGGCAGGGAAGGAACATTACCAGGGCTAGTGCAGGTCATGAAAAGGCCTTTGGACATAAGGCCTCAACTGTAACCTTGCTTTGTTTCCGAATTTAAGAAACATTAAGGAAGTTGGGTAACAATTCAGCAGGATCTATCTGAATTTCAGTAAATTCTACTCCAATTATTTTTCCCATGTCAGTAGAAATTTTAGCCCAGAGTGTCAGCTACAGGGTCAAGATCTTTATCTGGTAAGTGTATATCAAGAAGCGGGGAGAAGGCAAAGGTATATAGAGAGCAGATACAACATGATTGTGAATAGAATCCTCTTAAATCTCTAGAAATAGTCTCTCTGGTATGCATTTAATAATACAATTACAGCCGGGCGTGGTGGCTCACACCTATAATCCTAGCACTCTGGGAGGCCAGGGCAGAAGGATTGCTTGAGGCCAGGAGTTTGACACCAGCCTGTGCAAGAGCAAGACCCTGTCTATACAAAAAATCAAAATATTAGCCTGGCGTGGTGGTGCACACCTGCAATCCCAGCCATTTGGGAGATTGAGGCAGGCAGGTCACTTGAGCCCAGGAGTTTGAGGTTGCAGTGAGCTATGATGACTCCATTGCACTCTAGCCGGGGTGACAGAGCGAAAGTGCCTCAAAAAAAAAAAAATTGCGATTCCACTTGCAAACATATCTCCCTCTATTAAATTTGTAGGAGTGGTATCACAGAGCAGAAAGAAAGGTTTTTCAGTAAAGGGTCCAAGGGTTGTAGTTAAGGACTGAGAGACAGGGGAAAATCTGTGGGTTATTTGAAATACCTATCACTCATATGCTATGTTCAGTCCAAGGAAGAAGTTGAGCAAAGATGGCAGAGTTTAACATGGAAAGATTAGTGTTGTCAGAAGGAATTTTCTAGTCTATCCCAAAATCTCTCATAATTACATCTTTTTTGTTTGTTCTTTTGTTTATGTGATTGAATTATGGTCCCAATCAACTTTATTGAAAATGTTTCAGGTGTATATCCTTTTTGAAACTTCAACCTACTATTCTGGTTTTTGTGTTTTGGTTAGGGTTTTTATAACCGTTATTTTTGCTGTGGAAAAAAGAATCCTATAGGTCCCCTCTGGGTCAGTTCAATCAGCTTTTGCCATCCAGGATTTAGCATCTGAGGTTCCAACCAACATATGTACAAGTTAATATAGGTCAGGCATTCCTGGGTCACATGCACCCAAACAAATTCCAAATTCTCCTGTGAATATTTGCTCTTCTTCGGGAGTTTGGGGAAAGTTTTAATAATAGCAAAAGCTCTTGATTCATCTTGGGTCCAAGGTTTAAATTCTGTAGTTGCCTGCATACCTGGCTCGTGGGAGGGTGGATCCTTAGAAACAAATGGCATTTTGGGTTTTAGGAGAGTTGTTTGGAAAAGGTAGGAGGTCTGGACAAGGTGAAGACAAGGAAGGAGGTGCATAAGGAGAGAGATCAGAAGGATAAGGGAGACTAAGGAGAATTGGATATAGAGAGGCAACAGGAAAGCAAGAAGGAGTAGGATTTACTATAGAAATTAGTCTACTTTGCTGTTTAAGTTTGTCAAATTGCTCATTAGCTTTAACCAAAGAATCTTTTAGTAAAGCAATTTTTGAATCAGAATATAATTCGGAGGCCTCTGCATACCAATCAAAAATGTTACCCATTGGGTCTGAGAAATCATATTCCCTTTCTTTTCTAAGGTGTCTTTTAAATAAACAATTTTGTTCAAGTCCAGTGTTCCCCAACATGGCTACTGAAGACCCAAATCATCTTTGGCGAAGTTATGCCATTTAGAGAGAGAGGCACAAGAATTAGGATTGTAATGAGTGTACATATAAGAAAAAGGAGTTTTTCCCGGAGGAATAGAAAAATCAGATTAATCAACCTCGTAAGAGCTGGCAAGAGTCAGTTGAAAGCGAAGCTTGTGTACTTTGCACCTTGAGCCCCCAACTTGATGATTAGCTGGCTTGAAATGCAGACCTGACAACATGCACCCTCACGCAGGTAGAACACCTCTGTGGATCAAAACCAAACTCTAAGGACAAAAATCTAGATGGGAGGATGATCTTATCTAATTGTATTGGTGACCCACAGCAAAGCTTGTCTGAATGAATGCCGGTTAAGTGCCTGTGCCTGTGTTCTGCTATGTGGCAACACTTCTAGATAGCACAACACAAAAAAAGAAGCATAAAAGAAAGCAAACAGATATGAAAAGGTATAGCCTGACTCCACAAAAGATACCAAACAAGTGGAACTGATAACAAAGCCCAGGTACCAAAATGAGACTACATAGCCAAAGAACTCAAAAGCAGAGAGAGCAGAGTTCAGACCCAGTGCTGGCCTAACATGTCAATGTAAACTCCACAAGCTGCATGCAGCAAGGCACAAGGGGCCTCAGTGTGTACCACACCTGGTAGAGTCCATGGTGACAGGCAGTGCATACAATATCTCTGTGAAACCTTCAGGAAAACTACGGAAATAAATGAAGGTCACTCGAGTGAAAACAAACAGAGGCTATTTATTCAGAGCTTGCTATAGCAAGGGAGTTAGCCACCATCACTTGTGCTTGGCAGAGACTCAAATGCAGACAGCAGAGTGAGAAAATTTTATAGTGAAATAAGGGGAAATTTTCAAGTATGCTCTGATCGGATCTTAGTGTGGGGAAGCTGGAGGCAAGCCAACTATATGCAGGGCATTTTATGGTCTGAGAAACATATTTGGCTTCCTCTGATTATTACTGAGTTGGAAGCAGGGGCAAAAATTGGGGAAACTGACTCGTTGACCAAGTCCTAACTGTTCTGGACCATTTGTTGCAGAGGGCGTGGTTTGACTTCTGGACTGGTTGCTGCTAAGGTCGTAGTTTGGCTTCCTGAGCTGATTGCTGCCGAAGTTGTGGGTCAGAGTTCCATCACCATTTACAGTCTGGCCATTGCCCGTTTGTATGTTCGGTCCCTCACAGTAGAATCTTAGCATTGTAGATATTAAAAAACACCTGCCTCAGGGATCACATTTTATTTTTTAGCAACTGAACTAGCAGTCATACACTAACAATAGTTGCTCCTACAACACTTTAAACTTTTTAATATACTTTCAAATGCATTCTTCCCCTTTTTATCCTTACAACAACCCTGTGATCCTGAGAGGTTAATTACTTAAGGTCACTCAATGAATTTATGTTAGAATCAGGATTAGATAATAGTAAAGAGTGATTTGTAATATATAACTCAAATTGTCTGGTATAGATATCACCTACGATGGCTTTGAAATAAATATTTTGGGTTTTATATTATGATAAAGGACCCGTTCTAATTGCTTCCAACTTAATTGCTTAAAGTTGGGATAAAACATTGAAGCAAGTGTCAAATACCTACAAGGCTATCATGTGGAAGAAGGATTAGGTTTATTCCCAGGACTCCAGAGGACAGAACTAGTACAAGTGAGTGGAAAAGAGGCACATTTCAACTAATAATGTGAAATATCTTTCTAATAATGAGACACTTGCCCTCAAAAGAAAGCCAGTTCCTCATTTCTTAGGGTGTTTAAGTAGAACTACATGATCCTGTATCTCCAGAGAGTCCAGGAACTGGCCACATCAGCTAACCTCAAAGACCTTCATAAATTTCAAGTTTATGAAATTTTATTAAACTGTGAAATGAGGCAGAGACATTTTCAATACAGCAGTTTAAAGTCATTCAAATTCTGAATGAAATTATTATGCTATGTTTCTCAAAAACAGTGAGCTCTGTTTTAATTTTATCCCCAGACTCTTCTTTGAATTAGTATTTTTGCCCATGTTCCCACACATTTTTTAAGTGAAAATTGTCCTGATAAGGAGTTATCTAACTCAATCCTCCATCAGCAACATTTCTGATGTCACAATTAGAAAACTTTATACTAAATGTGTTGCATTCATTTTAATGAATTGGAGAAATTTGATGAGCTAAAGACAAAAACAAATCCACCTTCTTTCAAACCGTAAGTACTAGAATTTTAATCTGCAATCTTAAGTCGTTGAACAAGATCTTTTTCTTCTTTGTGGTTTCTTTTTTAATGTTCCTTCAAGTCACAATTATATTTTTTCTAGCGTACAAATAACTTGAAGCTAAAATAAAACAGGGAGTCCTCTTCAACATCTAAATTGTGATTGTTTAATGTTCTCCGAGGACTTCTGCTGGATCCTTTTGTCACCCTACTCCTTACCTGCCTCTTTAACCGTTTAAATCTAATCTCCTAATTTTTTCCCAGACGGGTACTTCCTTTTTATGATGTACTACGGTTTCTATGTTTTTAAAAACAATTTAGAATCCTCAGGATTTTCCCAGAATCTGGAAGAAGTCATTACAGAGATAAAGCAGGCAAGAGACTGGGATGGAAAGAAATGCCTTTGCTTAAATCTAGTTATTCTGAGTCCTCTTTGACAACTTCCGGGACCAGACTTGAGGGGGTGCTGGAAATTGTTCTCTTTACCATATCTTTTTTTTTTTTTTTTTACTGTCCATATTTACACACATACACATATGGCGAGGAAGAGAGAAAGTGATGACGTGAGGCTCTCCTTGGAGAACAGCAGGTAATAAGGAAATGAAACAGGTGTCTGAGAAGGGGTTCCACTAGAGAAGGGAGACTAGAGAACAGTCATCATTCATTCAGACCGGCAGAGTTCTCTGCAGGTAGCAGCCTGGGAAAGCGAACTCGTGCACCCTCCTGGGGGACGGGCTCTTGTGCTTCCTATTTCTTCGCCTGCAGCCAGGGTGCACGTTTATTGGAAACGGACCGAATTTCTTCCTCGATGTCTGGTCAGGTTGACGCTTCGCGACTAATGGATATTTCTTTTTAATGTCTCCAGTGCCTTTTCTGTTATTGCCGTTGTCGAGCTTGAGGGGAAGACATTGGTCGAAATTCTGGCTGGGTAAGTGGGGGATTCTCGGCGATGAAAAAGAGGGGACATAGAAGCCGGAGGAAGAAGCAGCAGCTCCCCACCCCCACATCTCCTGTCTCCCCTACTCTCCCCGCGTGACCTGCAGTGGAGACCCCGGGAGGCAGCATCAATATTTGATCGGCTCCTCGTCAGCGCCCTGCCGGCTCTCCCCCGCGGGGCTGCAGGCACCGCCCGCGCTGCGCTGAAGCCGACGCCCGGCCGGCCGCCCGGCTCTGGGAGGACCCGCTCCGCGCTCGCCCGCTCCGCAAGGTGGCTCTGCCTTGGGGCCCGGGCGCGGCGCCCACCATGCGCGGCTGCCCGCGGCTCGCGCTGCTCTGCGCGCTGCCCTGGCTCCTGCGGGCGGCGGTGCTCGGGCAACCGGCGAAGCCCCCGGTGCAGCCCCCAGCGCCGCGCCGCGACCCCGGCGACCCTGCCAGGGGCGCCGATTTTGATCACGTCTACAGCGGGGTGGTGAGCCTCAGCACCGAGAACATCTACTCCTTCAACTACACCAGCCAGCCAGGCCAGGTAAGACACTCGCTCCCTTCGCTCAACTCCTAAAACTTGCGCGATTTTAGAGCCCAGTCACCGCTCTGGGTTCCCTTGGGGATCCACCTGGGGAGACATCAGGGACTGGGGGACCCTGTTTCCCTTTCCCCTCCAAAGCAATCACTGCCCTGCCGCCCGACCTGCTGCAACCAGCCTCAGGGACAACTCTACTTCACCTGGCGCCTCTCCTGGCCTGGTCGCCGGCATTTCTGGGCATTGCAGGGCACTAGTTCCCCCGCACTGTCTGCGGCTCTTGGCTCCCTGCTGGGCCTTTCTCCAGGAAAGTCTCTATTTCTGGAGATTCGGGATGAGGTGGGGAAGGGGAGACCGCACCCCTGCAGAGAAGGAACCTCATTTCATTTGGATGATTCAGCCAGCCCCTTGTATTTCATAGCACATAGGGAGGGAGAGCCGCTGAGTCTAAAATGGAAATTGTGCGAGAATGGACGGAAGCTGCAGAACCTCTGTGCGTTCAACAGTCATTTCCCGCGTTTCTGTACCATTGTCACACGTTGTGCTTCAGAGACACCAAAAGACCTGGTCAAAGACATAGGAACTGCAGCCATCAGCTGACCTATCCAAGGTTTTGACTTTAAATAAGGGTGAATAATTGTGTGAAAGTTCTAGACACATTTCCGGCAAGAGTTGAGGTGAGACAAGGGGGGAAAAGATGACTGTTACAGAACTATCCCTTTCTCATGTGTCCTCTGATTATCTAATGTAAGAAAATGCATGTAGTTCACTTTTCTTCTCTGATACGGTACCTCTGGAGCACGGGACGGGGGGCGGAGGAAGCAAGAACTCCCCAGTGTACCTGCCTCTGGATCTTCTTCCCATGTAGATGTGTTTATGTAGCCAGCATGCCCCACTCCCTCAGGGATTCCAGACCCAGATGATCGGGATACCATGATATACCTACCTCTCTGATTATCACCCAGAATCAGAACTCGAAAAACCTCATTGCTTCAGATAGTGAGGGAGGCTGGTATTGAACAGGAGGGGCCACTGTGACCATCGGGACTCCCAGACATCTTCCAGTTGTGTGTAGTGAGGAAGTGTCCCGAGTGCCCATCTCTAGTCTGGCAGCAAATGCTCTGGTGCTGTAACCATGGCAGCAGAGCCCTCTTCCTGCTCCATCCTCCAGTGACTTTCAGGTTGTGCATCCTCTGTGTCCAGTAGTGAGCAGAGTGGCTGCGTGAAAGCCATTCCATGGTAGACAAGCAGGAGGGGCCAGTTATTGTTTCCCAAACCCCGTAAACCTGACCTCTTCCTAGCCAGTGTGGGATACCTACCAGCTGACTGACATATTGCACATGAGGTACGTTCCTAGCCCTGTGATTGGCTGGGAACAGAAAAAAAGTCTGAAAAAACCCCATGGTCTCTGGGTAAGTGTCAGCTTCCCCCTAAATCATTGGTAAGGAGACTCAAATTACATCTGCCAAGTAAATCCTGATACCAAGCTTTGGTATTTCTTGCAGTTCTGCTTAGAGATAGATTGTCTGCTTTTAAAATATTGCCTTTGCCTTTCCCCCCTTAGTATTGTAAGAGTTTTGCAGTTGAGACCACCTGCTTGAATTTCCTAGTAAATCTTGAGCTATTGAGAGCAGGTGCACGGCCCTGTTCACCTCTGTAGCCTAGTGCTAGCACAGGGTGTGGCACATAAGAGGTTTATAAATGTTTTTGCAAAAACGAATGACTAAGTGAAGAAAGGGTTAAAGAATCTTTAAGCTGAAGCTAAATAAAATGAAATATATATTGTTTTCATTTTCAATTTAAATAAGTTGAAAAATGTGAGATAATTTCAGGTAAAAGCATAAAAACAAATTTTTTCATAAAACAAATTTTATTTTTCACAAAAACAAAATTTTTAAAAATTGTTCTATAATTCCATTTCTATTTGGACTATATGTATGTTGAAATGCCCTTTATTTTATGAAACAAATAGTTTAAAAATATCTTTGCATAATACAATAAAAAGTTGACAACCCAAGCAATCCCTAAAATTTTCATTAAAATATTACTAGTCTGAGAAATACAAAATTGGGAGCCGTGAGGCTGGCAGATAACAATTTCAATTATTTTAATGCCAGTATTCACTAAAATATAAACCAGATAACCTCAAATCTTACAGCTTTCAGGGACCAATCTTTAAAATGTAAATAAGACAGTGGAACCCTCAACTCACTTACTATGGGAAATTATCCTCCTCTCCTACCAGCCAGACCTGTTGATTTCTCCAGAGATGACATTTTCCTGATCTATCTGTCCAAATCATTACTTTCAGTTTCTATCGATGGCTACTCTCTTCTTAGTTCTTTTTGCCCCCTGATGGATACTAGCAGCCTCATCTTCTATGAACACAAAGCTGTTGGATGTAGCAGAATTTTACTGAGAGTCTGGAATAACATAAGGGAATTATAGCACAACACAGGATAGGTGATAGATAAGTCAGAAACCTAGGCAACACTGTTCCAGCAATTTGGATTTCCAGGTAGTGGCACTCTCTTTCAGACCCTGGCTTATCACCATCTTCTTGGCCATCCCCTCACTCGCACCCCCAAATATTTGCCTCCACCCTCAAATTTTTGTTACTCTCCCATGTTGTGTAATTTTTGCTTCCATCACCAACCCCAAACTCACTAAAGGGCTCTACCAAATAAAGATCTATGATCCCAGATCTATGATCTCCAGAGCAGAAGCTTGGACATGCCTGTTTTTCCTCTAACCTGAACAAAGTCATGGTCAGGTAGGTCTCCCCACCCTGCAGGGTCATTGCCCAACACTCCTCTTCAGTGCAGCAAAGAATTTGGTTTAGGGGAAAAAAAAAAATCTCTAGTTTCTGAGATTCAATTTTTTTTCTTTATTCTTCAAGCCATTGTTATTTACCGTTATTTTTCCTGTGCATTGAAAGAGAAAGTCTATTCTCAGTTTAGGCTTTGGCGAAGGGAGGAAGCTGTTGTGGTAGACGTTGCTCCTAATCTTTCCTGTCAGCCATTGCATTGTCCAAACCAATGCTGTCCCAGAGAACCAGTTAGCCAAGCTCATGTCATGCTAATTGGCTGAACTCAGCACCAGGAAAAGTCTCACATGCCCTCCAGGCATAGAGTAATGCAAATACGAAGTTGCCATTTTAAAAAAAAGTCACTGAAAGAATGGAGTGACTGACTGCAAGGATGTGGAAACAACCCAAATGCCCATCAATTCATGAGTGGATTATTAAAATTTGGTATATGTATACAATGGACTATTACTCAATTATAAGAAATGACAGTGATCTAGCACCTCTTATATTTTCCTGTATTGAACTTGAGCCCATTATCAGAAGTGAGGTATCACAAGATTGGAAGAATGGGCTCCACTTGTACTCACCATCAAATCGGTACTAACTGATGAACGCTAGGGTGATCACATGTCAGTAATACCCTCCAGGGATTAGGGGGATGGGAGGTAAACCCGCAACTAAAGGACACGGGGAGCATTGTAGAGGGGAAGGGCACACCTCTCACCCTCACTTGGGTGAGGCAAAGACATAAAATGTAACCATAATGTTTGTACCCTCATAATACCCTGAAAAAAAAAAAAGAATGGAGTGACTGGTTCAAAGAAAAATAACGAAAATAATGATTGAAGGTACAGATTAGGCAAGATCATGGTTTATTTCATTTCTCTAGAGGGAAAGTGTCTGGAGACTCCTTTTGAGGGGAATAGGGTTACACTGTGCAAACAGGGTGTTCTGTAACCACCAGGCTCAACCAAACTGGAAGGAAATCACCTCATCGGGAAAGCTGCCAGGGATATGTTTGCCTGGGACAGAGGGCACAAACACAGGTTTACTGGGAAATGAGAATACCTTTGTAGAGACAGGTGGCAGCCACAATCAGATGTTTCTATTTGAGCTAGATGGTGATAAGAAGCCCTTTAATAAAAATCAACCCCTGTGCCACTGGCTGTCTTCTCTGAGGCTTCCAGTAACAGAATTCATTGTTTGCATAGAATTTTGAATTTGAAATGCTTCCCTGGAAATGGTTCTTTTATTTTGTACATTAACTGAGATATTTATCTTTTAATGACATATATTATACATTTCTAAGCCCAAAGAACAATTCTTGGCTTTATTAATATCCACCAGTAGTTGTATATCTAGAACCAGTTATACCAGTCTCTTGGATCCAGATTCAAAAAGCCTACCCAGTCCTCATGAACAATGAAATACCACATGTGGACTCACCATGGTAAGTTCTAGCTATATACATAACTAGTTACCTAAAAGAATTAAAAACTTTGGTATGATGGTCTCAGTTCTCTCCGTCTCATACAGAGAAAGCTTAGTCTTCAGGTACTGAGGCCAACAAGCCTCCTCTGCTGTCCTCCCACAGCCTCGTGCTGAACTGGACCAGTGCTTGTTGGAGGAACAAATCATCTCATTAGCACATTGTGTGGATGATTGGTCACTGTCACAGTCCATCTGGGCTGATAAAACAGATCAACATCAGCAAATCCCGTGCCTGGTGAGGGCCGGCTTCCAGTTTGTAGACAGCTGCCTTCTCACTGTGTCCTCACATGGCTAAGAGAATAGAGAAAGAAGCATGATCTCTTGTGTCTCTTCTTATGAGGGCACCAATCCCACCATGAGGGCTCCACGCTCATTACCTCATTACCTCCCAAAGGCCCTATTTCCAAAGACCATCATATGGGGATTAAGTTTCAACATGTGAATTTTGGTGGAATACATGAACATTCAGCCCGTAGCAGTCGCCTCCCACATTTTTCTCTGAGACTCTGAAAACAGGGCATCAGTGTGTTATAAGGGTATTGGTGGGCTGACATTACTCCAATTACGGGTCTAATATTATGGAAGACCTGCCTTCAGCCTGCCCAGACCTGATAATCAGATACTAAATTGTAAAATGGATTCTCTAAGTCTGTGCTGTCCACTATGGTAGCCACTATCCATAGGTGGCCACTGAGCACTTGAAATGTGACTGGTCTGAATTAAGATGTGCTGTTAAGTGTAGAATACATACCATATAAAAAATATATTTTTATATATTAGATTAAATACACTATATTCATAAAATTAACTTTACCTATTTCTTTTTACTTTTTAAATATGGACATTAGAAAATTTTCAAACACATATGTGGCTCACATTTTATTTTTATTGTATAGCACTGCTCTAGGTACTACAAGAACTAAAAGAAGTCATACATCCCACATGTAGCTTTATTTGAGGAAATGAGACTTGAAAAGGTCACAATAGATAAGTAAAATTTTGATAGGCAGAAAGAAAGGGAAAGACATTTCAGGTCTGGAAAAATATATCTGATTTCCTTTTTAGCAAGACTACATCAGAGGTGGTATTGTATATTTCCCCCCAGAGGCACATAATGTTTGCTCATCTCTTTTTTTGATGATAGCCACCATTGATCATTGTTGCCTAGTTCCATGAATTCGTTAGGAACAGTAAGATAATGATATTTTAATTCTATCATTTATTTTCCATTTTATACACTGGAATATTTCAGTAATGAGAAACTTCTCTTCATCAGCTAATTTGTTACCTTAAGCTGCTGTTTGTGAAGAAACATAAAGTAACCTTTTTCGCTCCAAAACAAAATAAAACAAAAACATGGAGTTAATACTTCATTCTGTACCTTTATTTATCAATTTTCAGAATAATGTGTTGGTCTTCTAGCATCCCATAATGATGATTAATGAGATCTTATTTAGCATAATCATGAGCTTACAGGTTTAAGTATATTTGATATATTTTAATTTATTGCGGCTTTTATTCTTATTTAAGTTCAAATTTTCCATCTTTGTCCAGTGAGCCAAGTTGGCTTCTGAATTCTCTTGGTAAAACCCAAATGCTCTCTGACAGTTTCCTTGCTTTCTTACATGAAAAGTTATTTCTGTCCCCACCCTGCAATTGGCCATTTCTCCAGGAAGGTCATGTTCCTTTGATCTTTTTAGAGCTCATAGCTTGGGAACTACAGGCCCTCATTAAGAATGGATTGGTAAATTTTTTCTAAGCCTTTTCAGTGGAATGAGCTAAGGAATACATTATATCATAAGTTTATACATTACTTCCATTTCAACTTCAGAAATATAGTATTTTTACATAACCTCATTGATACTATATTAGCTATATCTCCTATCTCTCATGCCAAAAATGCTCACTCTCAACTAGATCAATTTAGTTACCATCTTAGTCCATACGTGTTGCTATAAAGGCTGGATGATTTATTAATATAAAGGAAAAAGGTTTATTTGGCTCACAATTCTGGCTGGAAGGAAAGCTTCAGACTGCTTCCACTCAGCGGAAGGAGAAAAGAGTCAATGTGGGCAGAGCTCACATGGTGAGAGAGGAAGCAAGAGAGGGGTAGGAGGAGGTGCTGGACTCTTTTAACAACTGGCTGTCACTGGCACTAATAGAGCAAGAATTTATTGCCATGAAGACAGCAGCAAGCCATTCATGAGGGATCCACCCCCATGACCTAAACATCTCCCATTAGGCCCCACCTCTAATACTGGGGATCAAATTTCAACATGAGGTTGTGGTGGGGAAGGACATCAAACTATTGCAGTTACTCATTTTCTTTATCCCATAGTATACATACATTTTCGGTATTATCAGTACCACCAACAATAAGATTATTGGAAACAATTTAAAATTTATTTTTGTGATTTTTTAAACCTTAGATCACATTTCATCATGGCTGCTGAGTCAAATTACTGTTCTCTAAACTAATGCAGCATAGTTCTTTTTAGTGCAGTTATGCTATCAATTTGTTAGGTCTATTGCTTCATTTTGCTTCTGACTTTTAGAGACTGCTTCTTAATTTTGTTTGAAAATTAAAAACAAAAATCTCCAAAATATGAATATTCAAAGAATCCTAGCTTCTATCCTCATCCTTTGCATCCCCTTCCCTCTATTTCTCTGTAAGTAATGGCCTATAAAATAAAATGGTTATTTTTAAGCAATGTTTTTTCTTTGTTCTAATGGTTTCCTTTTTACTAATACACTTACATAATGCCCTTAGTCTCCTCTATTTTTGTCTATTGTCTATAATTTCTCAATGATGAACAATATTGAAATTAGCTGATATCTTCCTCTCCCTCTCTTTCTTCAACTCCCAAATCTAAATACCTAGTTAATACCTATAAAGAAATTAATAATCCTGGGCATTAGTGAGACTGTGTCTCTACAAAAAAATTTTTTAAAAAAAAATAGCCAAGTATGATCACGTGTGCCTGTAGTTCTAGCTACTCAGAAGGCTGAGACAGGAGTATGTCTTGAGCCCAGAAGTTCTAGGTTACAATAAGCTACGATTCCACCACTGCATTCCAGCCTGAGTGACAGAGTGAGACCCTGTCTCTAAAAAAAAAGAGAAGAAAAAGAAAGAAGAAAGAAAGAAAGAAAGAGAGAGAGAGAGAGAGAGAAAGAAAGAAAGAAAGAAAGAAAGAAAGAAAGAAAGAAAGAAAGAAAGAAAGAAAAAGAAAGAGAGAAAGAAAGAAAGAAATGAACTTATTCTATCATGTATTCTCTCCATTCACCCTCCGTTTTGGTTAGTTGTATCTGCATTATTACAGGATATAGTCATTATAAGCTATACTGTCTTCCTTGTAACCAACTTTTAGTCTTGGTTCTATAGGCACCTATATATTTAAAGAGCTAGTTTTTATGTTAATGTCCTCCAGTCATTTTGGTTGTCTAAATCTTATTCTCTAGGGAATAATTCAGGAAGAAGTCATGGGAACAATATTCCCAGAGTTCTTTCGTGTTCATAACAGTTTTCCTGCAAACTTTGTACTTGAAGGACTGTTTGGCTGGATATAAAATCCTTGGCTCACATTTTTTTCCTCAAGTTTTAAATATGTTACTCCTTTGTCTTCTGGCAAAAGTGATGACAAAATGATTTTCTTTCCCTTATAAGAAACTTTATTTTTCTTCCTGGATTCCTGAAAGAATTTTTCCCCTTTTTCTTTAAAATCCAACAGTTTTACCAGACTATATCTTGTAGGTCAACTTTCCCTTGTATGTGGTGTAACTTTTCACTATGTAGCTTCAATGATTTATTTTTTTTTTTTAATTCAGAAATGTTTTCTTGAATTGGAGTTTTTAGTATTAGTCTGACCCAACGCTTGATTATCTTCTTCAGGCATTCCCTTTATACTTATATTGGCCCTTCTTTGTTTTTTTCTATAAATATCATTTTTCCAGAATTACTTTTATCACTTTCTTTATTTCCTGCCTGAATTTAAAGTTTTTTTCTCCATTTCGCCTTCAATTTTCCTTAAGAAATTACCAAGGTATTTATTATATTCTTGTGCTCCTTCAAATTTAGTATTTATTTATGAAATAATTTTTAGATTTCTGATTTTTTCTGAGTTCTGCCACTTCCTTTTTTATACCTTTATCAATCATCTAATTTTTGAATTTTTAAAGTTATGATTTATATTCTTTCACAGTTTTAAAAATTTTCATAATTATTTAACTCATTTTTTAAAACTAGGCTATAGTTTTCATCTGTTTTATAGTCATGGCTTTCTGGCATATGTTCAGTATTTGAAATGATGTTTTCTGTTTCTTATTCTCTTTTACTCACAGTGACTTTGTATGGGATTTAACAGCGATTATTGTCTATCTCTCATGTTTACATTGCTGAGTATCCTTACTTTTAGAAAGGAAACAAAGATCTAGATATATTTCCTAGCTTCCTTCTGTTGTGTTTTGGAAGTGATCAAAATATGATTTTCTTTCTGAGATCTGCTTCCACAGCTTACCTCCCCCATTTTATGGAGACTTTCTCTTTCTTTTGCCCATATATTCTCCAACCTGCTTGATTTGAATTCAACTCCCACAGCTTTTTCTCTGGCAGGGTTTTGTCTAGGATGGGAGTATTCATTAGTTAATTTTGAGAACTCATGAGTCCCACACTGTTTCAGAATGTTCTATACTTCCTGAAGTATCCTTACACTTACCCAAAAATTGGAGCCAAAAAATACCCCTTCGGGTTCACCTGCTGTTTTCAGATTGGTCCTCCAGTCTTCTCAGTGAGCACCTTTTGAAGAATTTTGGGGTTCTCTGATTCTCAGGTCCACAGAGCTCCATGCCTTTCCTCTGCTACACCTCCCAGTGGCTAACACTGTACAGGTGTTGAAGCTATTGATAATTTTTTTCCTACCCATTCATGTTTTAGGGTTTGTAGAGATGCCTTATAACTTAGGATTTTTTTTGCAGATATTCTTCTTCAAATTTTGGTTCTCTATTGCAGTTGCTCTGTTTTCACAGGGGAGATCAAGAGAGATTCAAAATCTATGCTGCTGTTGACACCTTTTTCCTAGAATCCTCTACCTATGGCTTTTTTTCTGTAAATTTAAATTTCGAAATAACTTGAAACTTTTAGAAAAGTGAGGAC
>RJWJ010031285.1:0-19306 GCA_004363605.1 Indri indri
CATCGCGCTCACTTGACCCGTCACCTCCACTGATGAGACTCCGGCTGCGGCAGCGCATCGCAGCTGAAAGTCAAGGGCGCCTGCACTTGTCAGAGAAGAAACCGCTAGAGGGCAAGTGTAATTAACGGAAACTTCTGAACCCTCCAATTAACTCGAGCTGTGGATAAGCCAGCTTGTGCTCTCTGGAGCACCGCGTCTTATTTTTAATTAAGCAGTGTGAGCTCATTTTGGGAAAGGTTTCTTGACATTCCACTGCCCTAGGGCCCGCCAGACGCACCTACATGGGTCCAAAGCCAGGACAGCTCTCACTGGCTCCGGGGCGCACCGTCCCCCAGACTCTTGCACGTACTGGCACGTGTGGGGCCGGAGGACGGTGTGCTCCCGAGAGGAGCGGGGCTCAGCTTGCCAAGGACCCCCGGCATGTTTCGAGGCTGCCCAGCCCTGGGCACAAGGCCCGGCCTATTCATCAGGCCAACCTCCAGCTCCCTGGGGACACTGGGTCCCACAACCAGCCTGCTTGCGCACAGGAGCTTCCGACCCCTCCAGGGAGGGATTCCGGCGACGGTAGTGCCAGCAGCTGCCGAGACCCCCGTCACACTCACCTAAGGAAGGTGCTGGCCAGCTCCGGCGCGTCCTTCTGCCCAGAGAGCCGCCGGTCCAGCCCCTGCACCCCCTCCCCACAGCTGCCCCGACCGTCCTAAAGCCGAGATTTCTCCAGATTCCTCCGCGTAACAAGGCAGCCTGTGCTGCGGCTCCTGAACACGCCCTCAGACAAGGTGAGACTGGGTCTGCTCTGTGCCTGGTCCCCAGTGCCGGGACCACCAGTCACAGAGAGCACTGCTGACGGAGCGCCGCGTTCTGGAAGCCCCGGGAACTGAGCGCCCTGCAGCCCAGATTCAGCCGAACGGCCACCCTGTCAGGGGGCTTAGTGCCGGTGTCGGTGTCTGTCTGAGGCCTGGCACTGCTGTCCTGGGCTCTTCTGGGGACAGGGAGAAGGAACGACATCAGACCGACGACCTTCCGCCATCTGGAAACAGCGCCGGAGCCCCGCCGCCCGCTGCCCCGCGGTGCTCCACGTCCCTCTCCTCTGCCCTGACCCGCACACGCCCCCCTCACCCGGGCTCACAAGCGCCCAGGACACAGGAGTGAACCCAAGGGACAACACCCTGCATCGTGCGACGTGCCTTTTGGGGGAAGGGGGTGAGCAGCGGGCGGCAGCAAACGGCAATACTGGAAAGCGAGCGGCGCAGCCTGAGCACACCGTCTGCGCCGGCGGGCCGGGCCAGGGGCAGCCGGGCGGGGTGGGAGTGGGCCCGGCTGCCGGGAGGACCTGCAGTGGCCACTGCCCGGCACTTGGTGGGGCGCCCCTCCTGGCCTCCGAGGTGGCCCAGGGCCCAGCGACCGCGCTGTCCAGAGAACTGTGAGCCACTCCCAGGCCAGGGCAACTCTGTCTGCGAGAGACGTTCCAGAACACTCCGTCCCCTGCTCCAGCCCAGAGCAGCTTCACCCCCTCAGCCAGGGTGGCCAAGCTCAGGTGACAGAGCTTCCTGTCCCCCGCTCCACATCCCGAGTCAGCCCAGAGCCACAGATTCGGGAGGCTTTTACTGCGGCATGTCCTGCCGTCCCCGGGGAGTGAGGCTCGGTTGGCGGAGCCCCTTCAAGGAGCAGCAGGAGCCCCATTGGCCACCGCGGGGGCGGGGCCAGAGCCACAAGGCCAGGTGGGGTCACACGCAGCCGGGCACATGGGGAGCTTGGACGGCCAGGGCACCGTAGACAGGACACTGGCCACTGCGTGGGGACACATGGAGACCCCGGGAAGCCCTGCCGGAGCTGGGGCAGAAACAGCACCCTGAGCACGAGGAGGAGGGGGCAGGGCAAGTAGGGCCAAGTGGACGTCCTTGGGGGGCAAGAGGAAAGGGCCAAGGCTTGGGCCCCAGCACCTGGAGGGGGCGTGTGGGGTCTGCAGATGTGGGGAGGACGGGATCTGCTTTCCAACGGGCTGACTTTGAGACACGTCAGTGGCAATGTCGTGTCAGAGGCTGGACAGAAAAGCCTGGACTGTGGGGGACGGGTCCTGGCTGGGGATATAAATCTGGGAGTCGTCGGCACACAGGTGACATCTGAACTGCGAGATCATCAGAACCTGAGTGCAGTGAGGAGTGGGGCGCCCAGCGGGATGCGGAGTCCTGGAGACGAGGAGGAGCCCCCCGGGGGCCATCGAGAGAGTCGGATCCTGCCACACCCGAGTGCCAGGCCCAGCCCCATGGGGATGCTCCACCAGACAGCTCTGGAGCAGCCGGGCCAAACCCCGATGCCAGGGGGTTCGGGAGAATCGGATGAGAGAGCTGCAGACAGGGAGGACGAGAGCGTTTGAGTTTTGCTGAAAATGGGGAGAGAAGAAACAGGGACGTGGGATCAGGATTCCTGACGAGGGCAAGGAGAGCCCATCGCTCATTCTCTCGACAGCTGCACAGGGGAGCCAGCGACAACCGGCACTGTCCTCTGGGGAACGCCGCGCAGCTCGCTCTCGCCCGCCCTCCGGAGCGTGTGTCCAACACGTCTACACCACAAAGCCTCGGCTCAGCACAGCTGCCGCCCCCAGCTAAGCCTGAGTCCAGGATGCGGCCTGCACACCAGCCCCCCATGGGCAGCCCCTTGGATAGCTCCTCCCCAGATGCCCGCTCTGGGCTCCAGGCCTCCTGGCTTCTGCCCTTCCCTGCGACGACGGCCACGGCCACAGGCCCCTCGGCTGCCACACGGGGACGCAGGTGTCTGGGGCAGGGGGGACGGGTGGCGGGGACGGGCATGACAGGCAGGCGTCAGGCACAGGAACAGTGGCACACATGAGTGGTCACTCGCCGTCGGGGCCACCGGCCCAAAGCCAGAAGCCTGGGCCTAGGGCTGCGTCACACCCACCACGGCAGCCGACCCCTGCCCCACGCTGACTGAAGCAGGGTTTCTGGGTTGGGCAGGGCACTGGTGTTTCTAACATCCTCACAGACTTTCGATTAAACTACAACATGTACGTAAAAAATGCACACGTCACAGTGATCAGCTCAAACAACGTTTACAAAGGGAGCGCACCTGGGCAGGCAGCAACCAGACTGAGAAATGGGACACGCTCAGCACCCAGAAGGCCACTGTGCCCGTCCCGCCTGGAGGGTGACAGCGCAACAGCAGACTCGCGCCTCTGTGAATCGAGCGCCCTGCGCTTCCTACGCAAACGGAGTCAGACGGGGCAGACGCCCGAGTCTGGCTTCTTTCCCGCAGCGGCACCTTTGCGAGGTCTGATTGCGCTGCCGTGCGCAACAGCGCAGGACGCTGCCACGTGAGCAGACGGGAACGCATCTGCTGGTCCGATCCCGGCCTCCGGCTGCTATACGTGAAGCTGTACGGACATTCCTGCTCGGGTCGTTGGGTGCAGAGACGTGTGCACGTGTTGCATCGATACCTGGGGCTACAGCTGCCAGGCTGTAGGAGCCAAAGCCCCCAGCCGAGGACCACCGGAGACGGCTGTGGCTGAACAAGTGGGTTCACTGCTCAACGAGGCACAATGCGCCACGGGACCCGGCGCCTCAGCGGAGGGTCTGGAAGGTCAGATGAGTGGTCTAGGCTTCTGGCAGGTAACCTTCATGAGGTGTGTCTGTGCACAGCGGCAGTAGACGACGGTTCTCCAGGGGAGTCCTGTCAATTCACAGCCCCCGCAGTACACGGAGCAGGTGCTCAGAAAACACACACTCCACTGAGTGGACACAGCGGCGGGAAACCGTGAGTGTCTCAGCCCACGAGTGATGTGGTCGGCTTTGTGCTCGACAAGGACTGCTATCCCCAGGGGCAAGGAGCACACCTGGCACCCAGATCTCGGTTTCCAACGCCAGGGCCCCTCACAGAAACGGCTGGTTCCAAGGATAGGTCAGGGAACATGCAGGGTAAGCCTGGAGCAGCTCGTCACGCCAGAAAGGAAGCGATCAGAAACTAGCGGTAACAAAACACCAGAATGCGGATGGAGCTGTGCCAAGGGACCCAGAGCCAGTGGAGGAGCTCCCAGGGCCACAGCTAAAGTCGGCCAAGGAACACAGTCGTACTGTTACAGCCCAAAGTACAATGCAATATCCACGAGTCCACAGTGATATAAGTGAGCAAATAACAAATAAACGGGAGAAGAGACAAATCTATGCAGAATTCCAAGTAACTCGAGCAGGGGACCACGGCCACCACCCCTAAGTGTGGGCTGCGTGTGTGACTCCTGCCAGAGAGGACGGTGTGGAAGGGGGAGGGTCACTGCCAGTCCCACTCGGGGGACCATGGCCACTGTTGTCACACAGGGCTGTGTTGACGGGTGGACACAATGGGACTAAAGGGCCTTTGCCCTGCGGTCTTCCCGAAAGCCGGTAACCCCGTCCCCGTCCCCAGGAGAACACCGGACAGATCCCGCTGGAGGGACCCTGCAAAACACCTCAAGGTCATTGAAAACGAGAAGTCCGAGAAACTCTCACAGCCAAGAGGAGCCTGAGGACACGCGAGACGCATCGTCACGTGGGGTCCTGGACACAGGCTGGGACGGAAGGAGGACATTTGGGGAAAGTTAAAGAAATCTGGGTCAGGTGTGGACTTCGGTTAACAACAATATACCGACACTGGGTCACCAGTTACGGCAGAGGCAGCCGCGTCAGACGCCAGCCTGAAGGCAGCCTGGGTCGGGGCCGGGGGAGCCGTCTGTACCATCTCCACGACTTTTCTGTGAATCCAAAATGTTCTAAACTGAGTTTATCAGAAAAAAGTTTGTAAAAAGGAGTTGTATTTTGTACGTATTCAAGCGTGGATTAGAAGGTAACATTAGAAACTACGAACGGTTGTTACATTAGTGCCGAGATTATGTAAGATACTGCGTTTCTTAATATTCTGTTTGTCACTTTCATTACATAATAAAAAGCCGTAAAGGAAGAAAGGAGATCGTTCTGGCAACGGCGTCTGGCGGTTAGACAGGGCAGCCATGTAATTTGTCATCCAAACCAGGACACTTCTAGGAGGGAAAGGGACGCTATTAATAATGGCGCCAGGTCAGCAGGCGGGACTCGGATGTCCCGGTGACCCTGGGTGCACGATGGCCACAGAGAAGTGGGGCCACCAGGCTTGTGCTGCTGAGACTCCCACGAGCTCCAGTGACCCAGAACAGAGCGTCGGGGCGGCGGGGAGGCCCGGGGGTGCGGGGGACGGCGGAGTAGGGTGAAGGCCACGCACGGCTTCACCACCATCCTCTCCCTGCCACCGCCTACCTCCCGTGCCACGTTCATCCCTCGGGGCGCCCAGCGTCTGACGGGTGAGCTGCGTCTCTCCCCCTCCTGCCTGCACATCTCCCTGCTGCGGGGTCTGGGGAGGTCACCAGGACCCAGTGGTCAAGGATCCCACTCCTGACTCGGTTTCCACACTGCACCCTCTGCAGGAGCCTCCTCAGATCAGGGGGCTCGGGCCCCCCACCCCGAGCCATAGTGCCCAGTGCCCAGGACAGCCAGCACCCACCACTGCCCACGCACTCCTGCGCCTCCACCCCACTGCCAGCAGGTCCACCAAAGGGCCCGCCATGGCCACGCCTGGTTAGACCACGCCCAGCACAGGCCCCTGGCCCTGTAGGAGCCACGAAGTTCTGGGGTAACGTGGTGAGCAGTATGAATAACTAACATGTTGCGTACAGCAGGAACTGAGACCCCCAGACAGGACTCCTGGGAGGCCTTGGCAGCCTCCGGCCCTCAGAGCCACCCTGGCAGATGAGGAAGCCACCTGGGTGTCCTGGCCCTGCAGACGTCACACAGGGCAGAGAACCCATCCCCATGGCCTGCCCACGTTCCCAGCCCACAGAATCACGAGGAATAAAATGGCTGTTAAGTCACCAAGTTTTGGGGTGTCTATGACCAGCAGTAGACTACTGGGACAACAAGTCCCGTGGGCACAAACCGTGCCTAGCTAGAGAAACGTGGCGCCAGCCCCGGGCCCCGGGAGCCCAAGAGCTGCCCAGAATGGCCTCTCCTCATGGGCGCTCAGGTCAGGTGTGACCAGGACGCAGAGAAAAGGACTCAGGGCACCGGGCACGAGGGAAGGCAGCCCCCCCCTTCCTTACCATCGCCAGGCGACGGGCAAGACAACCACGTCCTCCCGGCCAAGGCCCACGTGCGCACCATGCCCGTGACACACACATGAGGAAACCGCGAACGCGTCATTTCTTGCTCTCATCACACGTTACGCCTTTTGCATTTGAAGCACGAAGAGTCGTGATGTGAATTCTGGAAGCAGAGAAACCTTTTCAAAGTCAACTTTTAAGCCACTGTGAGGAAGGGAATGTGCTCGGTTCCTATTTTTAATAAGTTGGGGGCGATGCTGACTCCCACCCACGCCATCTCCTCGGCTCCAGAGCTCACGGAACATCAAGCTAAGTTTTTGCGGGATCCATGGGGCCAGAGCTGGGCGGGAGCCTGTCAGAGCCACCTCGGGCTCCCGGGGCGCATCTGGGGGACGGGAGGGGCGGGAGTGGACCATCCCGTAGCAGACACGGCCGCGTAGGGCGAGGTCTGTATCCGACCTTGCACCCGCCATGCTCATCTCAGCTGCCTTGGTTTTTAAAATAATAGATGTCATATCAATGGGAACATTGCTTTCTGATGAAGGACGCATCGGGTTCTTAAAATAACAATAATTTTATTACTTAAGGTTTCTCCCAGATTGTCTCAAACTTTGGTCACTGGAATCACCAACATGCAGGGTCCTGCCTGCATTGTGGTGGGGGGGGTCCCCGCACCTGCCCGCGCTGGGCCAGGAGGAGACACCTAAGGGAGTGCTCTGGGCACGGAGATGCCACCATGGCCATCACGCTCCGCGCTGACAACCGGAGCTGGAGGGAGGTGGCTGGGAAGACCAAGGTCTTGCACCAGCCAGACCCTTAGTCAGCACTAGAGGCAGAAACGTGAGCAGTGGCTACCGAGGCTTTGCATGTACCTTTGGTTACACGCGGACAGAAGAGGGAGGAGGTACCGAGAAACAGTTCGACACGTGTTAGGTGTGGAGGAAACCTGGATGGGAAGGAGAACTGACACCAGGGAGGGGCCTGATCCTTCGCTAAAGTGACCCCCACGTTCAGCTCTGAGCTTCCTGACAAGGAAGGACGCGGGACCAGGACCACAGGGACAGCCTCTCACCGAATAAGAACAACGGCCCAAGAGAGACCCTCAGGGCCTGGCCTGGACCTGGGGTCCTCGCAGCAGAGAGCCCTTCCCCATCAGCACCCACAGGTATGGGGGCCGAAGGGAAAAAGAGCCCCTCCTGCAACCCTGGGACAAAAGGACACAGCCCCCGAAAGGATGGGGACACACCCTCGACAACCTGCCGCTGGGCACGCCGCATACGTGCCTTGGGTGGGCGGCAGGAGAAAGATGCCGAGTCCCAGCTCGTGGTAAAGGGAAAGGCTCGGGCCGCGGCGTCAGGGGGGACTGGACACGCCAGAGAAAAAGGTTGAGGGGAGGACACAGAAATGAAACAAGGTCGAAAGAGACACACCAAGCTGTCCACAATGCTGCGGCACCCCAATAACCAGCACCTTTGCCTAACAACTGGCACTGTGTAAGAGGTGTCAGCTCATCCCCAAAGGATCTCCCTTCATCCCCGTCACCGTCCCCCGACAGAGCCCTGGAGCAGGAGCCCCGTCGCAGCTCCAGGCTTGGCAGAGCCTGTGCCAGGGCACCAGGGCCTGTGGGTTTCCGGCCCTCGCTGGGCCACGTGCACCTGCTGTGTGCTCCGAGCTCTTGCTGAGCCCAGTGTGTCTGCGATGTCGCCCAGGAGCTGGTTGGAGACGCAGACTCTCAGCCCCACCCAGACCCACTGGATCGGATCCGCATTTGCACACGCTCCTGGTGATCAGGGGCCCGTTCCCCTCTGGGAAGCGGCTCGGAGCTGTCCCCACTCTGTGCGGCAGAAATACCTTTCCGTGGCCTGGCCTCCCCCAGGCCATCTCGGAGAGAGAATCCCTGAACAAAAATTACCTTCAGTACATCCTTGCATTACTTCTCAACTGGAAAGCTGGGTGGTTAAATTTTTAAAAGAAAAGGCAGCTTATTTTTAGCCTCGTAAAATGCACAACCAGATGGATAGACACGCAGAGCTGACATTTGTTACATAAAAAGTATGAGAGTGGTCCCAAGTCCATTCTGGACCCGCCTCAGCAGCTGGGAAAACACATCGAGCTCCACAGCTGCCCAGAGGGCCCCAGGACTGCCAGTGCGGGGCCTGGAGCCCGGGCATCCAGCGACCAATGTGCAAGGGGAAGCCGGGGTGGGCCATGACCACGTGCCTCCCACCCAACCCAAACCCAAATCCCCACCCTCAACCCAGAGGCCTCTCCTGCCAGCTGGTGAAGGACCCTGGGATCTGCAGCCACCAGGCTGCTGCCACCGCGGCCCCCGCATCGTGGGGGTGTGAGAGTCAGCATCGGCCCATGTCGGGGTCACACAGAAAGCCCCGCCTTCCTCCTAGGGTCAGGAGACAGGGAACGAGGCACCCACCAAAACTTGAGTCCATGCCCGACTGGAAACAGACTTCATAGACTAGGCCTAAACTGACACTTTGAAACGAGGGCCATCTACCCCGAAGGGACGGAAGAGCTGTCCCCAGATGTCCCCAGCTGTCCACAGCCCAGGGCTCTGTAGCTTCTCACTCCTCCATTCGGTGAAGTTGGGTGACGCCACGGGGAAACAGAACCAGTCGTTCTTTGCAGGTGACAATACAGACCCCGACAGAGTCCAAGAAAGTGAACTTAAAGGCTGTGGGAGATAAGAAGAATCTTGGCAAAGGAAAGCCGTGCACAAGAGGAAGCAAAATCTGAGCCACACACCAGATGAATGTTTTAAAAAGTAGTTTCCTTCACATCAGCATTAACCAGAGTGAAACATGCTGGGTAGGACGGTCCCATTCACAGCGCGACAGCAACAGGCAACCAGCACACGACCCAGAGCCGGGCCCTGGGCCGCAGCCCCTGGCGGGCTGTGAGCTGCCTGCCGGGACGAGGCTGGATGGGAGAGTTCAAACCTTCAATCTTGGACACATCCTAAATGTGTGCAACCCAGGAAAGCAAGACTAACAGGAGAAAAACTTCCCCACTGTGCGTCAGTGTTATTTCCCATGCGTTGAAACTTTTAACATAGAAAGTAAAACCGCAGAAGTACTAGAAGAAGGTACAGGTGTGGGATTATAAATTGAATTATCATTAACTGTGCCTGGGAAGGACTTTTGCAACATAACACCAAGACAGGAAGCTGCCACAAAGGCAGATGTTGATGAATCTGACCACAGAAAAATTAAACACATCCACACAGGAAAAAAAAATCTAGCAGCATTAAAAGATAAATGACAAACAGGAGTGGGAAGCTGTTAAAGGCTAAGCCTTTATATCTAAGAAAGAGACAAAAGCAGCATGATAGCAATCGGCCCAGAGGAAACCAGCAGAGAGCATGAGCTAGCAGTTCGGGGAAAAAGAAAGAAAGAAATGTGAATGCCCTGAACATGAAAAGCAAAAAAGATTATTAATCTCATTGGTAATTAAAGAAACTCAAAGCATTAACGTTATCTTTTCATCTCTTAGATTGACAAGAAAAAAAGAGAGAGAGAGAGGAGGGAGGCGGAAGGGGAGGGGAGGAAAAAAAGAAACATTGCTAATACCCAAAATCCGTGTGTATTCAGGGGAAAAATACTTCCATGCACTCCCAGAGCGAGTGCAAACTGGCCACTCCACGGAGGAAGGTCTCTCTGTCTCTCCTCCTCCAGGGACTTCCTGCCACGCGGTCTGTTCACGTCTCCTAGTCCACTCTCAGTCTCCGCCGCCCTCCACCCCGTCACCCCAGGACAGCAGAGGCCACACCCACCTGGTCACCTCTGCATAACCAGCACCAAGGCCGCGGCTGCCTTGTCCAGGGACTTCGTCCACATCTAGGGGATCTGGCCACACACACCCAGGTATTTCACGTGGACACCCTCTTACGTGGCAGTCATTCCTAAAATCGTGTCCTAAGGAAAGTGCCAAGGGCGCAAAGACAAACACGCAAACGTGTTCATCGACAGTTTAGGATGTTTAAAGATAAGAAACATCCCCTGTCCTGCAAGAGGAAAGTAAGCAAATAGAGAACGTTGTATCGGCGCAGGGGAGCACTGCGAAACCCTGACTCCCAGCCCTGAGGATCATAAAAGTCATGGGGGCTTCCAGACAGACGGATGCCCAAGCCCCACCCCCGCCGATCCCACCCTCACAAACTCAGCCTCGGTCTGCGGGGTGGGGCGTGGGCGCCTGTGTTTTTAAGAGCGCCCACTGAATCTAGTGCACAGCCCAGCTTGAGAACTGCTGATGTAAATTCAGCCAACAAACGGTGCTTTAGGTCAACGAGACGTCGGCGACATCGCTAAATAAAAGAGCGAGTTACAACAAAACAGTAGACAGAGCAGTCTGTAGATCCCACATCTGTAAAAAGAAGAGTGTGTTTCTGCAAGGCTGAGTGTGTGACCACAGTCCTAGACGAAGGCTGGGGACACGTGCACTGAAGTGTTCACTGCAGACGTCTCTCGGTCAGAAGTTGCAGCTACCTTGGCGGAAAGTACAAAACGTTCACACGCGCACATGAGTCTGGAAGCCCACCCAGCCCACTCAGGGCAGGTGACCCAAATCCTGCAAGGCCTGCCTTCGCCCTGGTTTTCTGGGTGAGGCCGAACCTTCTCAGCGATTAGTTACTCCCCACGAGCTGGCCAAGGCCGCAGCCGGCTGAGATGAGCTGCGACCCCGAGATGGGCCAGTGCACCACCAGGTCACAGAGCGGCTCGGCGGGAAGGTGCCAGAAACATCCCTCAGCGTTGTCAGCATCACGGGGGCACCAAGACGGAAACGAAGGGGCCTGCCCAGCACCTCGCAAATCCAGGGCAGAGCAGCAGAGGAAAGGCAAGTTCCCTGAGCAAGTTCCGCCCCTAAAATGAGTTTCTCGTGACAGTCAGAGGAGGACTGGAGCGGCAGGATGGTAGGGTTGAGGGAAGAAGACCGGGAGCCCCGCCCCTCTGCCCTGGGTGGAGGAAGAGGTGCAGAGGACGCCGTGCACCAGCACCGGCCCGGGAAGGAAAACGGCCCCGGATTCCACAGGGACCATAAGCAAGGAACAGGGGACATTTAAGATCTTGTATGTCACAACTATGCTTTTTAGCTGAAATACACCTGGCACTTTGTTAAATTGCCCTCTTATTTTCTTTTCTCCTTTCCTCTGCATACCAAATTTGATATATTAATTAGGCGTTTTAATCTAGAAAATTCATCTGAAGGTCTCCCATCGCCATAGCAACCGTGCAGTTCCAGTGAATGCAGGTCCCCCAGCACACCACCAGCCTCTCCTAGGCCCGCCCTGCCGTGGGGCTGAGAAAGCCACGGGGCAGCGACTCCGCTACCCGGGAAAAGACGGGGGTGCGGGGCCACGTCCCTGCCCGAGAGAGTCTTCTTCCTCCTCTCCAGGCTGCACTCGCCCCATCTAGACACATCCCGGGGACTCCCCTTGGGCCGTGCACGGCGTTCTTTCTGCAAACACGGTGTGGCGGCCCCGAGTTGTTTGTGCCCCGTCAATGACACGACAAAGTGGGATGAAGTGGCCACCTACGCGGAGAACATCCTCAGCTGCTGGACCCGGGGCCAGTCTCGGCCTCCCAGTTTCACCGAACAAAGCCCAGTTAAGTCCCAGCGTGTGTTCCGTGTGGAGACACGGCTATTGCACCCAGTGACAAGCAACATGGTCCCGTTAGCACAGAACGAGCACCTGTGAGCCACGCCAACGGACCACCGCACTCAGCCCAGAACAGCCCCTGCCACCCTGCCAAGCAGAGAAGGGGGTGGCAGGATGCACAAAATAATTCTCGAATCGGATCGTGAGCACCAGACTCTGCTCTTCCTGCCTTTTTAATGACTGTTGAATTCTGAGAAATAACACAAGTGAGCAAGCGGGGACGGTCTACCACAGAAAGCTGAAGGCAGCTCCTGCGCGACTTAGCGACTTAGCGTCTCTGTTTCCACAGTGGCTGCCCCCCGGGAGGGGAGGCGAAACGACCCAGAGAGGGGCAGCTCTTGGCTGATGCCAGAAGAGCCGCGACCAGCTGTGTTTCTCAGGGTGCTCCCCTGCTGCAGCCAGAAACCAGACGGAATCTGCTTCCTGGTTAGCCGTAACTCGCCCTGGGATTTCTTCACTTTAAATGTTTATGTTAAAAACAAAAACATGTAACATATGAAACAATCAGCACAGCAAGCTCTGCGCTCCCAAGGTTCAGAACACAATGATGGGCCACCCGGGTCATTCGGGGCTTGGGTGGCTGGTCCTGAACGCCCTACCCCTGCCGGCGACGGTCAGCAGCCCCCGCGTAGCCCAACGTGAGGCTGCCCAAGGCCGCCTGTGAGGAAGGCTGGTGCACAAACCGAGTTCCCCAACGCTGGCCAGAGGTAGTAGTGTTGTGATTTCCTATAATGTTACATTATCTATTAAAGTAAACAGCTGGGACTCTGGAGCTGAGCTGTGCTCTAAAATTATAAAAGACCCATCATACCTCTGCAGGCTGCCTACAAAAGAGAAATGCATATTTCAACTATTTTAAGAAAATGTCAAAAAAACATCAAATGTGTCATCATGGTACCATTTAGAATTATCTACACGACATCTGCAGAAAAGAGCTGTATGTTTACAAGTGAATCTATCACAGTGCCCCAGAGGCAGACACCCCAGCCTCCTTCCCTGCAGGTGCTAGGTCAAAGGTCCCCGGTGCCCAGTGGGGCCCAGGAGGAATGCCTGCACCTGTGCTGCCTGTCACCTGTCACCTGGCCTTCCTTCCCGGCTTTCCCCCACACCCACCTCCGCGTGATCACTAAAGAGACCCCGTCCCCTGCGCGGGCAGCTCCACTTGCGGGACTTCACTGCGAACTAGTTCCCGAGAGCGCAGGTCTCCGCACACGGGGGAGGCCGGGTCTCCGCCACACCTCCGAGTGCAAAGAGGGGCCAGGTCCCCGGCGCCACCTGTGGGGCAGGCACCTCGCTTCACAAACTCACCACAGGTGAGCGCCTCCTGGATTTGCAAAGTGACAGCCGAGCCTGCACGTCGCCCCCAAACGGGTAAATGGAACACAAAGCCTCGGCTACAGTGGGCGGAGTCGCGCCTAAGCCCAGAGCCGCCACCAAGGACCCTCACCCTACGGGACCGGCCGAACCCACCCCGCCCGCGGCGCCGCCGCTGGAGACCAGGACGCGGGCAGGCTCCGCGGACACGCGTGGACCGCAGCCGCCCCCCGCGAGTTTCCCGAGAAACCGGGGCGCCCCGGGATGCAGTCCCACCCGCATGGCCGCGGTGTCCGGACGCGAGAAAACGCCACCGCCGCGTGCACCCCTGCGAGAGCGCGCGGGTCCCCGCACTCACCGTCCTCCTTGTCGTCAAACACCGGCCTCCGCGCCGTGGCCGCCGACATGGACGAGCCCATCCTCTTCTTCCACTTGCTCCACTGGAACAGGGGGCGCGGCTGCGTGCGGGCATCGCCCGCGTCCCGAGCCCGGGGCTGGCCGGCGGCGGGCGGTGGCAGGGCCGGGGGGGCTTCGGGGCCGGCGGGGCGCCCGCGGCCGGGGGGCGGCGAGCCCGGGGGCGCCGTGGCGCTGCTGCCCCTGCGCTCGGCGCCGCTCCTCATCGCCGGGCCTGGGTGTGCGCCGCGGCCGGAGCCGGGGGCATGGCCGGCCCGCAAGGCCGGGAGCGGGAGCGGTGGGGCTGGCAGCGCCCGCCGTGCGCCCCAGCCTCGGCTCCGGCTCTCCTGGGCGCCGAACCCGCCCCTCCGCCTGCGAGCACGCGGGGGCCGGGGCGGGGCCGGGGCCCGGGAGGAGCCCGCGGGGAAGGGGTCAGGGGCGGAGCCGAGGGCCGGAGGCGGAGCGCCACGCGCGGTACCAGTGTCCACGCCAGGCTAGGGACGAGGGGGAGTCTGCGCCGCGTGGGCGCCGGGACAGCAGCGCTGACAAGGCGGCGGGCACAGAGCGACGGAGGGCAAGCGAGGGTCCCCTGGGGTAGCCTGGAGGCCCCGAACGGCCGGGATCCCGGGGACCGGGCCAGCTCTTCCCCGCAGGGCAGCAGGGACCTCCCGGCGGACCCGGCCGGAGTGTCGTGGGCGATAGGGACTCGGGTCCCTTTGAGCCTCCCGACCCCTGCCGCCTTCGTGAAAAAAGCCGGTCAGCGGACTCCCGCCGCCTGATCTGGGGGAGGCGTACACTTCACCTGCGGCTTTGCGCTCCGTGCGGCCAGGCTGGAGGCCCAGGACGCGGGCGGGCGGCGGCTGCGCAACCCCGCCCGGCGGCTGCAGGCTGCGCTGGAGCGCGGCGCCCCGGGAGGGTGGGTGCGGGGCGCACGGCCCGGACCCGGCCTGGGAGCGCGCGCACTAGTGTGTGCGCGCACGCCCGGGACGGCGGCGGCGCGGAGCACGTGCGCGGCTGTCTCGGGTCCCCTTTGGCGGGGTCCTCGGCACCCCCGAGTGTGGCCCTCTGGGCACCACCCGTAGCGGCACCTCCTGGCGCAGGTCAGCGCCCAGGCCCGGCCGGGGACCACGTGCCGAGTCGCGCTGGGTCCCCTTGCCGGGATGCGACAGGGCCTTGGCTCTGTTCGGCCTTGAGTATCTGCCTGGAACCTCCTCTTCCTCAGGGTTTGTCACTGAAGGGTCGTTTCCTGACGCCTAGTTGTCTGACTTTGGAGCCTTTGTCTCCTTAGGCTGTACCCAGAACCGGGCCACAAAGCCCACTGTCCCTTCCTGCCCACGGAGGTCCTGGAGGGGCCTTCCTGCTGCGCCCCTGAAGAGAGGTAGACCCCCCCATGTGGCTTGCAGGCCCCTCCCTCCACGAACAAGTTCGGGAGCGGCAGCTGGGTAATGCCTGGAGCCCTGCACCCCCGCCTGGACCTCACAATCCCAAAACACATGCAGCCTCCGACCCCACCTCATCTCCTCCGTGTCCCAGACTCCACGAGTAGCAGAAAAGGATTAAAATATGTAACACATCCCACCCCCTTCTCCAGGGAAAGTGGCAGGAAAGGTCACTGTGAATGTTGGAGGCTGAGGACCTGCAGGTAGCAGGAGGGACCGGCCACAGAGGGGGCTGGAAAGTGAAAGCAGGTCAGAGTCCAGGACACCTCCCCTTCCCCTTCCCCCCCAGCTGGGTTGGCCAGTCCCCCGGGTACAGGCACAGAGGGGCTCCTGACTCAGGGACGCCGAAGCCGACAAAGGACAGAGTGAAGGGGGCTGGAGGGATTCATGGGGGGGTCTGCATGCCGAACCGAGAGACCCTCCTTCCCCACCCCTGCCAAAAGCCCCAAACGCCAAGCCAGGCACCTGCCCCCATCAGGAGACAGGAAGGCCCTCCTGTGGGCAGTCTGACACCAGACCCCAAGGTCTGGGGCTCTGCGTGGGCTCCATGGGAAAGAGGGACCAGTATAGCAGATGAGACCTGCAGCAGCCTGTGGGCTCGGGGCACAGCTCTCTGTCCCAGCACCAGCGCAGGGTCCCGGGATGCGCAGGATCCCATGGTGCAAGCCAGGCTGAGAGTGGGGTGCACACAGGCCGAGAAAGGGTTAGGAGCTGCAGCACCCCAGAGCACCCAACCCACGGCCCCACTTGCGGTGGCTTCTAACTTCCCAGAAGGCTGTGGGGGCTGGGCTGGAACGGGCCGGCGTGAAGGGGGAGGGGCAGTAGAGAGTCCTGAGCCCCAAGTGCTCACACTGGTCAGGAACGTCAGCTCCAAGAGGGCCAGGGCCTCACCTGTCCTGTTCCAGTGGCAGGAGACCCGCAGCGACTCTGAACAGACAGACGCATCCACAACATCCGGCAGCCAGGAGCACACAGTGGGGGCCTGTGGGCAGTGGGTCCCGCAGCTCTCAGAGCTGGTCTGCGTTGCTGAGCCTGACCGTAAACAAACAGCCCTGGGAGCTGTTAGGGCACCGACCTCAGGAAGAAGCCAGTGTGGGGGTCAGAAAGGGGCCATTGCTGGAGGACAGCGAGTATCTGGCTGGGGCAGTTTTGTACCTGGGGCTCACGCCCTGAGACCCAAATGCAGACGTACGTCTGTCTGTCACCCACCATGAAGCCACGGTTGAGGGACACGCCTCCAACGCAGGCAGAGACTGCGCCCAGGCTGGCACGCAAGCCCCGCCAGCTCTGTGTGTCCTTTGTCTCCTGTCACCATTCTGAAATTAACACTTGCGCTCTTCCCACGCTCCGCCCACGCTTTTGAAGAGTCCTTTTATTAAATCTCCTCAGATCACCCCATTAGAGTGTGTGCTTTCCTCAGTGAACCAGATCCAGAACTGGCGGGAACCAGGAAATGCCCACATGGGGTCTTGTTGGGGTCTCACCCGTGCGGGGAATCCTTGGGTCCCCCCTTCCCCGTGGGAGCGACTGTCCCTGCCTGTGGTGCCACCAGAGTTGTCCCCTGGTGGGACCTGGGACAGAATGTAGGAAGGCAAGGGCTTCAGAGACCGAGTGCCCTGGGTTGCTATAGTGACGTATGGATTCTAAAGGTCATGAGGCCACCGGGCTTCTGTGGCTGACTCTGAGCGCAGAGGAAGGACACAGGCAGCTGGCAAGTGGAGAAGCCGCTGCCGCGGTGGATCCCACCCCCCGGGACGCACGCGGCTGAAGCTCACAGTCCACTGACCCTGCAGGTCTCCTGCGGCAGCCGTCCTAGGCCGGCTGTGACAAATGACCACACACGCGGTGGCTTGACACAGCAGAAACTTGCCCTCCCACGGTCCCAGAGGCCGGAACTCTGAAATCAAGTTTTGCCAGGGCCGGTTCCCTCTGTAGGTCCTGAGAGAATCCCTTGCGTGCCCCTCTCCAGCCTCCAGGGTCCCAGCAGTCCTGGGTGTGCTCAGCTCTGGGACACATGGCCCTGGTCCCTGCCTCCATCACGCCACCACCCTGTCATCTGTCGTCCTTCCCTTTTCTTCCCTTGTAAGGGCCCTTGTCGTTGGATTCAGGGCCCACCCTAATCCAGGATGGTCTCATCTTGAAATCCTTAACTTAATTGCATTTGCAAAGAGCCTTTTTCCACATGAGGTCACAAGCACTGGGCTGACACGGACAATGTGTCTTGGTGGGGAGGGGCCCCCACATAACCCCTGCCGTCCACCCGCCAGGCCCCCAGAGTCCACACCCATCCCATGAGCAACACATCCGCCGCATGCCCACATCCCCAGAGCACCAACATCACAGCATAAACTCTAGGTCCAAAAATCAGCTAAATGTTTCCAACTCAGAAGTTCTTAGTCTCCTCTAAATGAGGCGTGGGGGAGGCTCTGGGTGCAGTCGCTCCTCTTCCCCCGTGCACCCGAGGAACTAGAAAACAAGTCACCTGCCCCCAGACTGCAGTGGTGGGACGGCGCAAGATGCACACGCCTGTTCCTAAGAAGAAATAGAGGAGTCACGGGTCCCAGCTAAGTTCCAATCCAGCATGGCAAATTCCAGGTTTCAAGGCCTGATGAGACTCCTCTGCCTCGCACTCGACCCCCTGGGCCCATGGAGGACCCACTGGCTTTGGGGCCACCCTCAGAGTTTTTGTCCTGAAGGGCAGCCCACGTGTGCAACTGAGCGGGCTGCTTCCTACTCACAGAATTTTGGAAATCTTACAGCCCTGGCCTTTCAGTGCAAGCCGGCAGTGTTTCTGCTGGTACGACACTCTCGAAAACCATGCAAATGTCCTCTATATACCAAAGGGATCTGCGAGACCAGAGGGTCCCTGCAGATCCCTCCTGGACAGCCCTCTCTGCTCCTTGCTCCTGCTGAAGCTGCTGAGACTCATGACCACCTGGCCAACCTCTTCAGCAAAAGGTTGTCCGGCCACACCCGCAGGCCCCTGTTCAGAACATGCCTTTCCAACAGTGACTTTCCTGTTTTCACACCCTTTGCAGCCTGGGCAGGCCAAGAACCTCCCAAGTAATTAAGTGCTGTTCCATTTTTGGTAACAGATCTTCCCTGAATTTATCCTTTCCTCTCATACTTGACCGCAAACAGCAGGAAGACGCCAGCCTGCAGCTCAACACTTTGCTTGGGAATCTCCTCAGCTAAACATCCAGGTTCATCACTCACGACTTCTGCTTCCCCGCGACGGCAGAACCCAGCTCAGGTGAGTCGCCCACCACTCGCAGCAGGGTGACTTTCCCTCCGGCGTCCAGCAACACCTCGTCTCCTCCATCCCTCACCAAAGCACCAGGCCAGGTTTCCGCCACCCGTCTCCCGCAGCCTCTCAGCTGACGGGAGAAACTCTCTGCGGTGACTGAGGATTAGCCCCCCTCCTTAAAGCCAGCTGATTGCAGGCGGTAACCACGTTGACGAGACTCCTTCCCAGCAACACCTGGATCAGCATTTGATCAATAGCTCCCAGATGGGTTGACACATACAGCCAACCATTACACCTGCGCTGAAGCGAGGACACGTGAGGGGAGGGGGCCTTGCGGTTCAGCTGGGGCACGTGCGCCACACAGGTGAAGCTGCGCACTCCCAGCCCGCCAGCGCTGCCGCAGAAGCAACCCTCGCCTCCCCAGGGCACGAGCCTGCCTTCTACAGTGGACTCAACGTAGCCAGTGAGAAGCAGGGAGGCATCGGGCAGCTGCCAGTGGACAGTGACCAGGCCACCACCATAAGCCCAGGACAGAGATGGGACCAGATGTCTGACCACAGGGGTTGTGGGCAACACCTGACTGACCACAGGGTCCCTTGAAAAGGGCTTGACAATGGAGCCACCAATTCTCTGTTTGCTGGAGGAAACCCACCTTGGGGCACCGTAGAAAGATCCATCACAGCCTCCTACCCGGTTCCCAACTCCAGGCCAGTTCATGGAGCGAGATCTCTGAAGCAAGAAGGGACAGGGTCCTTTTGAGGAAGGACCTGCCATGCAGCCACGGTGTGCACCCCAACCTTCCAGAAACGGGGGCCTGCAGTGCGGCCAGTGCACACCTGACCTTCCCAGTTTGCCGGATGACCTGGCCTGGAGGTGGTTAGAACAGAGTCTGTTTCCCAGAGACTCAACACAGCACCGGGTCCACTCACAGGGTCAGGGCTTTGGAGGTAGGTGAGAGTTCAAGTCCGTCTCACAGTGGGTCTAGGGGGACCACACACCGTCCTTTGGGTCTTTCCCCAGTCTCAGAGTAAGCATGCTTAGTGACGGCAGCTTCCCCTCACCTGGGGAGTAAGGTTATGGAAAAAGGGCTGGATGGAGGCCCCCGAACCTCCTTCCTCCTCACCTCC
>RJWJ010031286.1:0-19320 GCA_004363605.1 Indri indri
TGACAAAAAGGCCCCAAGCTAGCAAGAGGCTCCCCTGGCTTTTGTATGTTACCCTTAAGAATGGCTATCAGATAACACATACTGGTGGCTTAGAATAGGGGTGCTTTTTCTCCAAGAATCTCCCCCAATCATGTTTATCCTGTCCTGGATTAATTTATGTTGACACTTCTGAAGAATTGAAAGAATATCCTGGGATGATTTAAATACTTTGTTCCATTTTTTGTTTTTTCTTCTTCTTTTTTTTATTCTTTTTCCATCACAAGACTCTAGATCTAACATTTTTTGAAGGTGTTAAGAAATTGGCTAGATTTGATTTTTATGACCTATTGCAGTCTTCTATCATGAAACACAACTAAGAAAAAGAAATTAATATCGTTATTTTAAAATGTTATAATCCTGTGTACATGGATCGAGAGATTATAACGAAGCAGACTACAGGCATATCAGCAAATTCTTGGTGCTGTCTCCCACATGTCTCAGTGGGGCCCCCAACTTGCCCCAGAGAGGCACTGCCGGGTTCTAGGTTACGTAGACTCTTGGAGTTTATGTTTTATCCTAGCTTGACATATATGTTGCTGTGCTGGCAGCTGGTATTTGATGAATACTTGTTGATTTGCAGAACAAATAATCAAATGGCACGCAAAATCCCAAAACTGTTCACAGATCTGAGACCAAAATATATGAAATGAAGACAGGAAACTTTTCTTCATCTCCATCCTCACCTTCATTGCACTTTTTGGATGTCTGGCCCCCCGACCCCAGCTGTGTGTAGGTTCAGTTACTGAGACAGATGAAGCAGAATAGAACAATCCTGCCTGCGCAAGGTTCACAGTCCTCTGCGAGACCCGTGAGTGCTGGGGAACCCACCACAGGAGAGAGGGAACACGGCTCCAGCTCTGGGAGTTGAAAGAGGGATGATGACATCTCCCCGGTCTAGGCACTGGGCAGGGGAAGTGGGTTCCTAGAGAAGGTGTATTTTGCCCCAAGTTTGCAATTGGGGTGGAAGTTAATAGTCTGAGATGGGAAGAGAGAATATTCCTGGCAGGGAATGTCCGTGTGACCTCATAGAGGTGGCTAGGTGTGTTTGAGGACAAGTAGATTGATACCCAGGACACAAAGGGCTGGGGAGTGGATGAGACCAGAACGTCAGCCTGGGGTGGGCCTTGCACCCCATTGTTCTAAGGAGTTTGGACTTTATTCTGCAGGTAATAGGAAGCTATTCTATTATTCGTTTATCCTTTTATTCATTCAACAGCTGTTCATTCATCCAGCCTGTGGTTGTTGGGATCCAGCGGGGCAGCTTCACACACTAGAGGAGAGGCCTAGATGCCCTACGGCCAGGGTGGCCGTATGTCCTCATTTGTCCTGGACGGTTCTGATATGTACCTGTCGTCCTGGGCTTCTCATACAATTTACCCTTTGTCATGGAGTTTTCATTGTTATGAAACAAGTATTACTTTTAATAGTTGCTTTAAAGTATGGCAGGACGGGTTTGGTAGAGCTTTACTTTGTACTTCCACCTGCTGCCGTGGTCTTGCCTGGAAGTGTACCATACACACATGCAGTGCCCGGAGTCCTCTCTTCAACAAGTAGTTAGATGTGAAAGACAACCAGTGATAACCCATCTCCCTTTCCTGGCCCTTTCCTGACACAACTAGCACGTTTCAAGGGTAGCATGTAGGGTACACGCTAATCACATCAAACAGTGTGGGCATCAGCCACTAGGTGCAGCTACTCCTTCCAGTTCCAGGTGTTGGCGGGACAAGTATTCAGTGCTGCTGCTCCTGTCAGTCACATGAGGTGCCAGTGCTGTGGTTGGTGCCGCGCCTGGTGAGACACACGAAGCCACCAGGCACCGCTTAGCTGGTTCAGTGGGAAACAGGGGCAAGTACAGGTTCATTGCACAGGAAATAAGTGTTGGCAAATGGAGGCTGTCTTGCTGTAGAGCATGTAGAATAGTCTGAATGCTCTTGCAGGAGTGTTTTTGAATTATTGCTTGGTATATATCTACAGCTCTTTATTTTATTGTTTGGTAATGCTGTATTATTTTGGAGTAAACAGCTAAAAAGAAAGCTCATGTTTAAAGAAAAACTAAGTCAATTTCCAGTTCTCAAGAAAGTGGGTGCTGAATATATAACTTGCTCAGGAGATTTGCCACCACTTACATCCACAGAAGGGTCCTAGTGGTATCATTAGCCACAGGAAAACGAGACGGTGCACATCTGTGAAAAGGAATCCTCTTCATTTCAACTTTCTCTTTCCCCAGCCACAAGTGAACCCAGCAGCTGTTTGCACTGTTGCCTGTTTGCCCATCCTGGCTGTAACTACCTTAGCGTTCCCGTTACTCTGGGTTCTGCTGTTGTTCCTTCACATTTTTCCCCTCTGAGTTTCCTCTCTGCAGACTTGAGTTCAGTCACCCTCACGGTGCCGAAGGGCCTGGCCACAGCCAGCATCTCTTCTCTGGCATTTTCTTCTTCACACTTAGGCAGCATTTGCAGAAGAGGCGTAACCTGAAGCCCTGTCTTTTGTTCATCTCATAGCCAAGCCTTCAGTTGAAAGACCGATTTCTTTTCCCAGCTCAGAAAGTACTAGTGGCAGGCTGGGTGTGGTGGCTCACACCTGTAATCCCAGCACTATGGGAGCTGGGGTGGGAGGATTGCCTGAGGCCAAGGAGTTCGAGACCAGTCTGGGCAACATTATGAGACCCCCGTCTATGTAAAAACAATAAAAGACTAATTTGTAGGCATCATAGTGACATAAAATGGTTTTTAAAAACATTTTTAACTAAAAAGAAAAGGTACTAGTGACTGCTAGTGTCCTCTCACCCCAGCTGACCAGCAGAGATGAAGAAGGCAGAAGTAATGATAGTGGTGCTGTGGGGCCCAGTTATACTTTTGCAGGGGCTGTGGAAATTATAGCATTTGCCCCAGTGATTCTGAATTTTCTGTCTTTTGTGCTTGCTCCAAATTGTCCACGTCTCCTCTACAGAGAGGTGCCTCGAACCAAATTCAGCTCACCAAGCACACTCCAAGCAGTCTGTAGTTAGGAAAAGAGAGCCTGAGATTGTGTCGGCTGCCTTTGTGGCCACATCATCCTGTTGATTCATAGAGAACTTACAGGTGCCCCAGACAACAAAGATGTCTCCACAGTTGCCTGTCACAGAGGTGCTGAGTAAGGACAACTGGTAAATGTCACTCTCCATTTGTTAGTCAGGGTAATTGACACAAAGTGCAAAGCAGCTCTAACAAACAACCCCCATCTCAGCGGCCTAACCTAACAAATGGTGATTTCTCGCTCACTTCACAGTCTAGTGCAGTTGATGGCCGTTATGGGCAGCTCTCCTGCAAGCATTAACTCCTCCTGTGTGGCTTTGCTGTCTCCTAGGACCTCCTTGTTTCCTCCACTGAATCCCCTCCTTAGAGCAAAAAGAAAACTTCAGAAGGATTGCACGAGATGTTTTATGGCCAGTCCTGGAGGTGCGTACATCGCTTCCACTTCCATTCCGTTGACCAGGACCCAGTCTCATGACCCCAACCTAACTGCAAGGGAGGCTGGGAAATGTTGGCTCCCTGTGTGCCCCAAAGAGGAAACGAGATTCGGGAGCATCTCCTCAGTCCCTGCTGCTGTCAGGTCATGGAAAACACAGTGAGATAGAGTCAAGTGACCTGGGCTCTGCCACTGATTGCTGGGTGGCCTTAGGCAAGTCATCATAACCACTCTGTGCTGTTTCTTCCTCCCCATAAGGATGTTAATAATGCTTGCCCTGTACTTGTGAGTTTACATTATCATATAAATGTATGTGCTAGTAGTAGGAGTTGTGGCCTGCACCATTTTTTAAAAAGATTGTAAGGATCCCAATCATTTATTCAATAGATATTTTTTGAGCACCTGTGATAGCCAAGCATTGGAATAGCTACAGACAAACTCCGCTCACTGGTTGGTAAATAATCTTTGAAGAAATAATGTGGCTATGTGATCAAAATGACTGAGGGGCTCAGGATAGGCCTCTCTGAGAAGGTGACACTTGAGCTGATGAGTTGGAGACAGACACGTGAATATCAAGGAGAAGGGTGTGCTGAGCAGAGGGACCAGACTGTGCAAAGGCCCTGAGGCAGAAATCAGCATGGAGAGTTCCTTGAATAGAAAAGTGACCGGCATGAAAGCCAAACTGTTGTATGAAGGGGAAAGATGAGAGAGAGGTACTGTATTATGCAGGGTCTTAACCTCTCTGTGCCTCAGTTTCTTCACCTGTAAACTGTCAATAGGGTAATAATAATATCAACTGCATAGGGTTACTACTGTAAGGGATTAAATGAAATAATATACGTATAGTGCTTAGAAAATACCAGGCACCTCATGTATACGACCTAAATGTGTGCACTATAATTAAGGCGAGGATTTTATTCCAAGTGCAGTGGAAAAGTTTTGGGTGGTTTTCAGCAGGGGAATGTTAACTCAATCCTAACTAACCTTTGGGCTGGGCTCGAGGTGAATGGGGCTTCCTCACTCCTTCCAGACATCAAGCAGTAAAGCTTTTTTGGTGAAATCCCCAACAACAAAAGAAAATGTTCAAAACATCATGTTATTTCTAAACATAATCTAAATATATGTTTATATATAAGATTTCCCTTTTAAAAGAGTAGTATTGAAATACACACAGAATGTAGATGAATAAGATCTTGTAAGCTTATGATTTATCCCCCTCTCAAAAGGTAGTCAAATATTTGTACATAATTTGTCTATAGCTGTTTCTGGATTACATTTGGAGGTACAAGTGAGAGGGGACCCTGAGTGGCTGTGCCTCTCAGCTTTATGTAAATAAACTGTGGTCTGCATTTGAGAACACACTTTCCCAAAAATCTATTTGTGGAAGAAGGAAATCTTAGAAGATTAAAACGATGGATTTTTAAAATATCAGGCATGCTACAAAAACAGATCTTTATGCTCAAAGTAGTAAACGATGCTTCGGGGGAGGAAAAGCTTCAGACACAAAGCAGCGTTACCATTTCTACAGCAATGTACTCCTCCACACAAAAGAAGCTGGCCTCATATTTGCATTTTGCTCATAGTATCCTGAAAATGCAAACCATCAGCTTAAAATGCAGCTCCTCTGTTTGCTGGCAGGAGCCCCAGCATCGAAAGACTTGGCACGTCTGCCTGTGACAGCGAGGACATCTCAGGGGCTGTGGGGTGAGCTGAGGTCACTCTTGCAGCACTAGGCTTTGGCCCACACAGGACTTGGCTGTTGATAGGAAAAAAACACAAACATCGAATTGTTTTTCTACAGGCAGATAATGAATCCCCTGATCAATAAAATCTCACAAAGCAGTAGCTTTATCTCGTTACCACCAAAAAAGTGTCTTAATTGAGTTTCTGCATTACAGGAGATTTGAAATATAAAATTTCCAAAAAGATATGTCTCTTCTTTTTGTAAAGAATGACTTAGAAAGGACAGTGCCAGAACTCCAAAAATTCTGTTGCCAGGAGAGGTAGGAAATACTAGAATGAAAGAGGTAGAGCCACCAGTAGGTTCCTTGGCCGTGATGTGTGCAAAGAAACGGGTGTTTCATTGAGTACCTAATGGATTCATTCATTTAACAAATAGTCTTGATGTTGAGCCTTCACTTGGGGCCACACACTCTGCCAGAAGCTGGGAATGCAACCGTGGGCAGGGCAGGAGGGATCCTTGCCTCCTGGAGCTCCTTCTGTGTAATGGAGTAAGTGGGCCGAGCCATCCACCCCCCGCACACTGTAGGGGTGGCTTGCTAATTGGGCAGAATCCATCTTGCAGCACTGGGGGGTGTCTAGGAGCACCTGCAGGAAGAAGTGACCTTGAAATTGAGACCCTACGCATGAGTGAGGAGTGAGAGAAGGGCAGAAGTTGGGAAGTGTCCCAGGCAGAAAGAATAGCTTATGAAGGCCTTGTGTATTTTTATCTTTACTTTTCCCTCTTCTCTTCTTCCTTAGCCATAAAATCCAAGGACTCCCAGGTTGTAGAGTGATATGTATAGCATTGTCCCATTTTCAGTAATTTTTAAAACAGATGCAAAAACGCCACTATGTATTTTGCATGGATTCATACCCACATATTGAATGGCATGGAAGGAAACCAACTAGATTTGTGACAGTGGCTGCATCTGAGGAAGGAGGGAGAAAAGAGCCTGGGATGGGGACAAAGGAAACTTCATTTTTATCTGAAATGTTTCATTTATTTTATTAAAGGAGACTTTAAAAAAATGTTTGACAAAATGCTAACAAAAGTCAGTTCTGGATGGTTGGTATCCAGGTGTTTGTTATATTATTCTATGAATCTTTCTGTATTTTTTTATGTCCTTAACAAAGAAAAATCAAGGTTACAGACTGTAGATTGTTCAAGTAGAAGGGTCATCTTCAGAGAATATGTTTTCCAAAGTCCTTTAGAATGACAACCAGGAGCTCTTATCAAAGTTTGCATCATAGGGCATCAGACAATCTTGATCACTCATACAAAAACTGAAGAACAGATGTTGTGTTGAAAAGGCTCACAGCAGTATGCATCTCATTTGCAATAGAATTTTTCTTTGGCCTTTGGTGCAAGATGACATTTGTCTCTGGTTACAGGAGACTCACACTGGTACAGATCACCTCTGCATCCTTCTTTCTAAGGAACTTTTGCCAGGGTTGTTGGGATCAACATGTGTTCCAAATTGCAATGACATAACCCAATTTCTATTGCTGAACATATTTGTGTCTCATTCTCAGAGAAACTTCAACTTTTCATTGCAGTGGGAGCAGGCAAATAACTTTGGGGAACAAATGATTTATTCCACTGGGAATGAGCATCCAAGGCCTGCAGTTCATTTCAATACCTGACTGCAGGACAGAGTCAACAAAATTTTGTAGTGTCAAAATAAGTAGTGTCAGAGAACCGAGAACTTACCCATGAAACAAGACTATGCTGCCCTATACCCCTTCTTGCTGCAGTCATCCAAAGACCCCCGGACTTTCTTCCTCATTTCTTGCTAATTTTAGCTCCTGGCTCACTGTCATTTTCTTCAACACTCTTCCTTGTCATAATTCACTGCAATTGCAATATCTATGTGGATCTTTAATCTCCTCTCCTCCAATGAACTTCTCCATTGTTCCTTAGCCCTCCCATTTGCACTGTTATTTTATCCTGGCCTCCACCACAGGCTACATTGTTACTGCCTCACCCCACTGAGTCCTGACTTCCATCCTTACTCAGTTTGGATTCCACAGTGCATCGTTGTGGTCACTCCCTTGCCCACATCTTCAACTCTCTCGCCCCTCTCTCTATCCACAGTCCTCACTTGGCAAACCTCCCACTGCTTAAATCCAGCCATCCATGTGCCCTGCACCTCTGCCCCGGGAGCTGAATGTGGCTGGGAAAAAAACCACAAACAAAAACAAATGCTACCTCCATGCAGAGAGGTCTTAGTTTTAATTCCTTTCATTCAACTAGGCCCTCAACACTCTTGGTAGTCCCGCTACTTTTCCTAAATCCATTTACACACCTTCTCCTCTGTTCTCAAACTCCCAATAGCTCTTCTCCCTTCCACGCTTGCTGCTGATGCCCTTGTTTCCTATTTCACCAAGAAAAGAAGAGCAATCAGAAAAAACTCCATATGCTCTGATCACCTCATCTACTAACCTACCTGCATCTGCTTTTCCTGCTCTCACTGGGCAGAACCATCCACGCTTCTACTAAGGCCGACTCCTCCGTCTGTGCCTTAGATCCGATCCCCCTTGGCCTGCTCAAGGACATCTCTCCAGCAGTTCTCCTTCTCTCTTACTTCATCAGTTTTGCCCTCTCTGTAGAACCATTCCCATCAGCATGCAAACATGCCTTAGTATAGCCCACCCTATCCCCTTGCTTGACCTCTTCTCCCTTTCAGCGACCCCCATATTATTACTCTGTTCATTTCACAGCAAAACTCCTTGAAAGGCTTGTCTATATTCATTATCACTAATTCCTCTCACCCCATTTTCTCCTGATCCTTCTCTTATCAGGTTCTGTCTCTGCTGCACCACCGAAACAGCTTTGTCAGAGTTACCAGTGTCCTCTGGTGGCCAACCTTCTGTGTTGCTAAATGCAGTGGTCTTTCTCAGTCTGCATCTTCCTCAACTCAGCAGCAGCACTTAACTCAGTTGACCCTTCCTTCCTCCTTGACACACTTTCTTCACTTGGCTTCTGGACACCACACACTTTTGGTTGCCTCCTACTTACTGACTCAATCTCCGCTGTGGTTTGACCTCATCTCACAGACCTTATGACATTGGAATGTTCCAGGGCTCTAACCTAAGACCTCTTCCCTTTTTTATCTATATTCACTCTGTAGGGGATTTCACCAAGTTTCATAGGTTTGAATTACTCTATACATAAATTTGTGTAAATTATACAAATAGTCATTATTCATGCAAAGACAAAACAAATTAATCTAGTTTGAAATTGTTTTCATGGCTAGGGATTTTTCAGTGATTCATAAAGAGCTTGCTTGTGTTTAAGATTACAGATGTGAAATCATAGTTTGATAACTTTCTGACCATGGGACATATATAGGTTGCATGCAAAACAAAAAACAAAAGAAGCAAAAAACAGGGAAATTCTCTAACAGAAATCTCAGGGATAATGTTTAAAAATTAAATTGCTGTTTCTGCTATCAGCTTCTTAGGCTGTGGCTTTGGAGCTTCTGATATTCACACCATTCAGATAAGTTTCTGTTAGTTAGAATGCAACAATGCCAAAGCCAAAATATCCCCCTTTTTGGGACTACCCCATTACAGTTTCTACCATGGGATGTGCGTATGTGTTTAACACAAAAAACAAATAGCACCAAAAACACTTCATCTTGTCATAGGAAAAAAAATTATGGCACTGAACTCACCAACATGAAGAAACCATATTGATGTTAAAGCATCTATTGACCCTTGAGTCTCAAATAGTTAATTAAGATGAATACAAATGAAACAGTTTTGGTTTTGTGTCTGTGTTTTTTTTAACCACTGATTTTCATCACATGTAAGTTTTTATGGAATGAAATTTTTATACTATTCAATAGAGACCTCATCTAGTTGAAAGGGTAAAAAAATATGATCAAGACTTTATGACTGAACAACTTGAATGAAAAAGTTAAAAGGTGGTATGAACTGGGAAAGAAATGGGGCTTTTGAAATCTGAGAATCCTACCAAATGCTTTCGTAGCCATTTTTTTTGGTACCTAATCAGGGAACAATAAAGGAAGCATCATAAGAATTATATCAGGGGAAATTATGGTGAAGAAAACATTATGAGAAAGTGAAACCTTAGATTTTTCATCATGAATGCTTTATGTTTCAAGGCTTCCTGGTATGTAGTCTTTACCTGGAAAACAAATAAACAAAAAACTCAGTGACTTTAAGAAGAGATGATTCAACAATTACTCAGTTAATTTAATCAATATAGATAGTTAATCCAGATTTTTCAGGACCTAAAGTGGATTATCTGTAAATTAACTGCACAATTGCCATATAAACCCTTCATTTTGAACTTCAAGGAAACATTCTAAATACAGGTATTGAGGTTGCCCTATAGTATTATTTGTAAAATATGATATTTTAGAATGTTTCTTTGATAAGCAATATCTCTGGGTGCCATACTGTTTTAGAACATGTAAATATGTGCTAAGGTCCAGTCGGGACTGGTATTCTTTGTGAACAATGACTTACCAATTAATAAGACTGATCTAATATTTTGTAGCTTCGTTGAGATAAATTCTTAAGGAATAAGATTGTGTACCCTAAATAACTGTGGAATTTGTTGAAAAGAGAATAAATATTTTCCTTGGCTTAGTTCAGAATTCAAAGATGAAAAAGCATCATCTTAGATATTATACTTTTATCTGCTCACTTTGGTAATCGGCTAGAGATAAAGGCTTCAGACATTGTTTTCATGACATAGTTTTCTAATTGATTCTTTTCTTGGCAGGTTCCCGAAGGAAAGGTAGTTGTTCTTAATTTCCGATTCATCGACCTTGAGAGTGACAACCTGTGCCGCTATGACTTTGTAGATGTGTACAATGGCCACTCCAATGGCCAGCGCATCGGGCGCTTCTGCGGCACGTTCCGGCCTGGAGCCCTTGTGTCCAGTGGCAACAAGATGATGGTGCAAATGATTTCTGATGCCAACACAGCTGGGAATGGCTTCATGGCCATGTTCTCCGCTGCTGAACCCAATGAAAGAGGTATCGTTTCCATATAATGGCAATCATGATAATGACAGCTCACAGTTATTGAATGCCTACTGTGTGTCAGGCACTGTTTTTGCACTTTATATATATTTATTCCTTTAATCCAAAGCTTAGGAGCAGTTCTTCTCAGAGAGCTAGTGAATGCTATCAAACCATCAAGAGACCATTAAAAAATCACTCTTTTTATTTAAGTCCATATACATTCTTATAAAAATTCAAATATGGAAATTCATGGACTAAAAATGTGGAGCTTGCATATATAAATGCACATACAGATATACAAATAAACCCCTTCTGCCCATTGTAGTCCCCTATCCAGGAATAGCCATGGCCAGTGGTTCCCCTTCCTTTCTAGGTGTGCTTACTTGTATTTATGTGCTTTCACAGTAGCTTTTACAAATATAAGTGGGATTATACATTTATATTATTCTACAACTTTTTCTTTTTACTTAACACTATGTCTTGGGATATTTTCATGTCAGTACATGTGAGCCCCCAAGGGTAGAAATCTCTACCCTTGAAAGATAAGTGCAGTGGGCAATATTTGTAAGTTTTCAGCCTTTCACCTGAGTGCACTTCCTAATCTGCTCTTGGCTTAGTACAACATAGATTCAACACAATTCCCGTAAAAATTCCAATGCCATTTCTCACAAATCTAGAAAAAATAATCCTAAAACTTCCTGTGGAACCAAAAAAGACCCCAAATAGCCAAAGCAATCCTAAGCAAAAAGAATAAATCTAGAGGCATCACATTACCCGACTTCAAATTATACTACAAGACAATAGTAACCAAAACAGCATGGTACTGGTATAAAGGTAAAAACATAGACCAATGGAACAAATAGAGAATCCAGAAATAAAACCATATAGCTATGACCAACTTATTTTTGACAAAGCTGACAAAAACATACACTGGAGAAAGGATGCCCTGTTCAATAAATGATGCTGGGAAAATCGGATAGCCACATACAGAAGAATGAAACTAGATCCCTCTAAGTACAAAAATTAGCTCAAAATGGATGAAAGACTTAAATGTAAGACCTGAAACCACAAAAATTCTAGAATAAAACATAGGAAAAACTCTTCTAGGCATTGGCCTAGGCAAAGAGTTTATGAGTAAGTCCCCAAAAGCAAATGCAGCAACAATAAACATAAATAAATGGGATTTAATTGAACTAAAAAGTTTCTGTACAGTAAAGGAAATAATCAACAAAGTGAACAGACAGCCTACAAAATGAGAGAAAATATTCACAAACTATGTATACAAAGGGCTAATCTCCACAATCTATTATACAAAGAACTCAAATAAATCAGCAAGAAAAAAACCAAATAACCCCATCAAAAAATGGGCAAAAGATATGAACAGACTCTTCTCAAAAGAAGATAGACAAATGGCCAACAAACGTGAAAAAATGCTCAACATCACTAATTATCAGGGAAATGCAAATTAAAACCACAATGAAATACCACCTTAGCCCTGTCAGAATGGCCATTTTTGTAAGTCAAAAAACAATAGATGTTGGTGTGGTTGCAGTGAAAGGAATGCTTATGCACTGTTGATGGAAAGATAAGCTTGTACAACTGCTGTGGAAAACAGTTTGGAGATTCCTCAAAGAACTAAAAGTAGACCTACCATTTGATCCAGCAATCCCACAGCTGGGTGTCTGCCCTCTAAAAAAGAAGTCATTTTATCAAAAAGACACCTGCACCCAAATGTTTATCACAGCACAATTCACAGTTGCAAAAATATGAAACTAACCTAAGTGCCTATCAACTGATGAGTGAATAACACCCCCCCCATGGTGTACTACTCAGCCATAAAAAGGAATGAAACAATGTCTTTTGTAGCAACTTGGATGGAATTGGAGACCATTATCCTAAGTGAAGTATCTCAAGAATGGAAAAACAGATACCACATGTTCTCACTTATAAGTGGGGGCTAAACAAGGATATATAGCATCATAAAGAGCTGTAATGGACATTGGAAACTAAGAAGAGGGGAAGGTGGGAGGGGGAAGAGGGATAAAAATCTACCTACTGAGTACAATGTGCACTGTTCTGGTGACGGATACACTGAAAACTCTGACTTCAGCATGATACAATTCATCCACATAACAGAAACTATTTGTAACCCCTGAATTTTTTGAAATTAAAAAAAATAAAGAAAAAGTTAAGGAAAAAAAAAAAAAGAAGAAAAGAAAGAAAAAAAAAATAAAAGAGGCCCTGCCTCTGACTCCACTTTTTCTTTCCTGTCTTGTATTGATGTAATATGTGAGCTAACACAGAGATCATTCATTTCGTGTGTGTACGTATGGAGCAGATTATATATATAACCATTTTTTAAGAGAAAATTTAAGAGTTTCTACCATGGCCATTGTTTACTATACTGTCACTGAATGTTCCACATTCCTTATGTTCCATATGGTTGTATTGCTGTGCCTGTATCAGGATATAAACTTCTGGGGTTTTTTTCTCATATTTAATATCTTCAGGGGATCAGTATTGTGGAGGACGTCTTGACAGACCTTCCGGCTCCTTTAAAACCCCCAACTGGCCAGACCGGGATTACCCTGCAGGAGTCACTTGTGTGTGGCACATTATAGCCCCGAAGAATCAGGTGAGGCTCCCTGAAAATGTGAAGAAAGCATGTATGTGTGAATTTCCCAGACAGTGCAAGGGGCCCAGCTCTCAAGAGCCTCTGGTTGTGGAGCGTATTTGAGAGCTAAGGATACAGGGAGAGGAAGGCCTGCTGGACACAGGTATTTCTTCACATGAAGACCCAGATTAAATTTGCCATTTACACTATTTGACTTGCAAAGTCATAGATTTAACAATTTTCAAAACAGTTTCTTAAAATAAAAATGATAAGCAAATCCCACATAAGATTGGTTAACCCTGTAGCAGATGTTATAAGGGGCAGTGACTAACTGAGGGAGGATAAAAATTCCCAGGTATGTGTACATTTCAGGTTACCATTTGCTCAAGTAGCAAACCCATGATGTCCTGATAATAGTCATCCTAGTCACCAAATCAAAATGCCTGCGTGCTTCACTTCAATAACGCCAGTGAGCGCAAGCCAGCCACCTCATCTCTTCAAAACACAAGGTGTCTGATGTAAAAGCTGGTCTGCTTTAGGGTGTTTTTGGTTGTTTAAAATAAAATTTGTGCGTGTTCCCTTACAAAAAGTTTTATTCTTTACTCTAAAGTAATCAACAGAGGTCAAGTTTTCTAGTATTTATTAGTGTGATTATGTATACAAATTTTTACCCTTTCTGGGAACCACTTTCAGGTATTAATTATGGGACAGAACTTGGCATATGACTAGATGAAATCTACTTTGTGGACTTTTAAAAATAACCTGATATAGTAAAATTATTATTATTACAAACACTATAAACTTTAATCCAAACACTGTGAGATAAGCATTATGATACTGTTTTTTTAAAAAAATCTATTCTAAATTGATCTTTCATGTCACTTGCACAAATATACTATTTGTCATATATTTATTTTTAGTGGAAAATTATTTAGGCCAATATACCATGCAAGTTAGTGATTTGATCACACACACACACACACACATTTTGATTATAATTCTAAAACTCAGTTTTATTTTTAAAAAGAAAAATATGCTCATCTATTTAATAATGGAAGATTCTTTTAATCTATAGAATATCTTATAGTTTAAAATAACATTTAAAATTGCATTTCTGAAACATTTAAACCATCGTAGTTCTTGAAAACTATAGTTCTTGAAAAGATATATTGGTCATTTTCTCTTTATGATATTTGTAAATATAGCTGACCAAATAATTCCAACTTAATTATCCTTGAAGATTACAATTCAGTATCTCTTTTCCATTGTTCTTCCTTTTGATTATTTATATTTTAAGATCGAGTTTTATTAATGTGATTTTTAGCTTTAGCCAATTGAGTTTTTAATTTTAGTAGTGTTTAAAATCACTGGCAGCTCTGCCCAAAGGAGAAAAATATAATGGGAAAATTAAGTCCTAAATAATTTCTATGCAAGTCTATGGGAATTTTCTTTTATTAAAGAATTGCCTCCACATTTTATCACTTTTTCCTTTTTCCTCTTATTTTTTATCTTCTCTCCAAAAGTTTTCATGTGACTAATTTCTAAGTAGAGAAAGTTCAATTTTTCAATGACCTGGAAAGCATTTTATTAGTAACTAGTGAGAAGTCACTGGACCCAAAGAGGAAATAGTTTGATATAATTTATAGTATGAATAAGCCATTATTCTCCCATCACTGGTGCTGACTTTTTAAAAGACAGGTAAATAGATACATATGTGGCAATTATGTTCAAAGCTAAAGTTTGCCTTTGTGTTCATCTGTGATGCTGTTGCTATTATCATCTTCACCCAGATTGCTGTGTATGAGTTAGCTAATAGGAATTAATACCCATTATCTAACAGGAGTTAATGTCCATTTTCTTCCCTGAAGTAGCAGGGAGGGTTCCTACCCACTTGCTGCCCAGCAAGAGTGAGTATCAGCTGTCCTGGGTATTGATAAACCCAGTGAGATTTCCTTTGATTCACACATTGGAGGTACTCTTTAAAAAAGCTGCTTATAAGGGGAATGCTTGATTGCCTATTGTCAAGATTTTCTATTTACTTGAATAACTCAGGACACTATCATTGGTATTAATGCAAAAAATTGAGAAATACTTAAGAATTCTAATGCTGACTTTGTATAGCAATACTTCTGTGCAAACTACTAGAAAATCAACCACACCCTAAGTAGGCTGTGTGCTGTATGCCCACGTTTACACTTCAGGAAGACATTGCAGTCGATTCCCACTTCCTTGAATCTCTGGTCCTAAAAATTTGACTCCTTTACATGCGATAGGAGTGTCAATTTCTTTCCCTAAAAAGGGGAACAACTCTATCCACTTATCTCACCCCACATACACATATGCGCACACCACACCCCAATATACACTAATCCAGGGGGTATCTTAGATAATACTTTTTAAAAACATTTTTGTGAATGTCTAGCATTTTATTTTTATACACATATAATAAAATATCATTGCGTGTGTGTGTGTATATATATGTTTTTTAATCTTCCCTTTAGCACAGATCATGAAGATTTTTTTCATTTTGATAAATATTTTTCTATGATATCTTACTTGATGTTACCTGTGTATTACATTGTACGGAAGTTCTATTATTTACTTAACAATCTGCTCTCTTGGACATTTGGGTCTCTGATTTTTCTTTAATTTAAAATTTTTTTATTTTTTACTTTTTATTTGTATATATTCATGGGGTACAAATTCAATTTTGCTGCATTGATATTTTGCACTGTGGTAAAGTTAAGGACTTCAGTACATCCATCACTGAAGCAATACACATTGTACCCACCAAAGCAACCTCCCATCATCCACCCCCACCAACCTCCCCACCTCTCCTAGTCTCCACTGTCCATCATTCCACACTCTGCTTTCATGTGTACACATTATTTAGCTCCCACTTATAAATGAGAACATACAGTATTTGTTTTTCTGTGTCTGAGTTGTTTCATTAAGATAATGGACTCCAGTTCCATTCATGTTGCTGCAGGAGACATGATTTCATTCTTTTTTGTGGCTCAATAGTATTTTGTTGTATATATGTATACCACATTTGCTTTATCCAATCATCCGTTGATGTATATTTAGTTTGACTGCATATCTTTGCTATTGTGAATTGTGTTGTGATAAACACAAGAGTGCAGGTATCTTTTTTTACATATTGATTTCTTTTCCTCTGGACAAATACCCAGTAGTGGGCTTCTGGATTGAAGGGTAGTTCTATTTTTAGTTCTTTGAGAATTCTCCATACTGTTTTCCATAGAGGTTGTACTAATTTACATTCCCTCCAATAGTGTGTAAGAGTTCTTTTTCCTCTTCATCCTTGCCAACATCTTTTTTTTTGGTTGTCTTTTTATTAATAGCCATTCTGACTGGTATAAGATAATATGGCATTGTGAATTTAATTTTCATTTCTCTGATGATTAGTGATTTGGAGCATTTTTTTATATGCCTGTTGGTCATTTGTATGTTTTCTTTTGAAAAATGTCTATTTATGTCCTTTGCCCACTTTTTAATGGGATTATTGGAGGGGGTTGAGTTGAGTTGTTCCTTATAAATTCTGGATATTAATCCCCTGTCAGATGAGTAGTTTGTAAATATCTTCACCCTTCCCCAAATTGTTCACTCTTTGATTATTTCTTTTGCTGTGCAGAAGCATTTTAGTTTAATTAAGTTCACTTATCTATTTTTGTTTCTGTTCCATCTGCTTTTGAGGTCTTAGTCATGAATTCTTTGCCTAGACCAATGTCCAGAAGAGTTTTCCCTAGGTTTTCTTCTATTTTTATTATTTCAGATCTTATATTCAAGTTTTAATCTATCTTCAGTTGATTTTTATATATCGTGAGAGATAGGGGTCTAGTTTTATTCTTCCACGTATGGCTATCCAATTTTCTCAGCACTATTTATTAAAAAGAGTGTCCTTTCCCCAGTGTATGTTCTTGTACACTTTGTCAAAGATCAGTTCACCATAAACATGTGGCTTCATTTCTGGGTTTTCTATTCTGTTCCATTGGTCTGTCTATTTTTATACCAGTATTGTGCCTCTTTGGTTATTATAGCCTTGTAGTATAATTTGAAGTCAGGCAAAGTGATGCCTACAGCTTTGTTCCTTTTGCTTAGGATTGCTTTGTCTATTTGGGCTCTTTTGTGATTCCATATGAATTTTAGGATAGTTTTTTCTAATTCTGTGAAAAATGATGTTGGTATTTTGATAGGGATTGCATTGAATCTGTAGATTGCTTTGGGCAGTATGGTCATTTTAATGATATTAATTCTTTCGATCCATGAGCATGGGATGTTTATCCTTTTTGTGTGTGTTATCTATAATTTCTTTCATCAGAGTTTTCTAGTTTTCCTTGTAGATATCCTTCACTTCTTTGGTTAAATATATTCCTAGGTAAATTTTTTTTTAGCTATTGTAAATGGGATTGCCTTTTTGATTTAGTTCTTTGATAGATTATTATTGGTGTGTAGAAAAGCTACAAATTTCTGCATACTGATTTTGTATGCTGAAACTTTGCTGCACTCATTTGTAAATGAAGAGTATGTTGGCGGAGTCTTTAGGGTTTTCTAGATATAAGATCATATCAACAACAAACAAGGGTAATTTGACTTGCTTCCCACAATTTGGAGGCCTTTTATTTTTTGCTCTTGCCTGCTTTCTCTGACGAGGATGTCCAGTATTCTGTGGAATAAGAGTGGTGAATGTGGGCATCCTTGTCTTGTTACAGTTCTTAGGGGGAATGCTTTCAACTTTTCCGCATTAAGTATCATGTCAGCTGTGGGCGTGTCGTATATGGCTTTCATTCTTTTTGGATATGTTTCTTTTATGCCTAGTTTGTTGAGATTTTTTATCATGCAGATATGCTGAATTTTACCAAATGCTTTTTCTGCATCTATTAAGATGAACATATGGTTTTTTGTTTTTTTAATAGATGGGGTCTTGCTCTATCACCCAGGCTGGAGTGCAGTGCCATGATCATAGCTCACTGCAGCCTCAAACTCCTGGGCTCAAGCAATTCTCCCACCTCAGCCTCCTGAGTAGCTAGGACTATAGCCATACTCCACCATGCCCAGCTAATTTTTTTGTAGAGAAGAGGTCTTGCTATGTTGTCCAGGCTAGTCTCAAACTCCTGGCTTCAAGTGCCTTGGCATCCCAGAGTGTTGGGATTATAGGTATGAATCACTGTGCCCAGCAATTTTTTGTCCTTAATTCTGTTTATGTGATGTATAACATTTATTGATTTGCATATATTGAACCATCCTTGCATCCTTGGTATAAAGTCCACTTGATAATGGTGTAATGTCTTTTTGAAGTTCTGTTGGATTCAATTTGCTGGTATCTTGTTGATGATTTCTGCCTCTATGTTCATCAGGAATATTGATCTGTAGTCTTCTTTTTTTGCTGCATCCTTATTTGGTTTTGGTATCAGGGTGATACTGGCCTCACAGAGTGAGTTGGTGAGAATTCTCTCTTCCTCAAGTTTTTAGAACAGTTTCAGGAGGATTGGCATTAGTTCTTCTTTGTATGTTTGGTAGAATTTGACTCTGAATCCATCTGGTCCTGGGATTTTTTTTTTATTGGGAGATTTTTGATTACTGATTCAATCTCACCATTCACTAATGGGACTTTTTAGGACTTCTGTATCTTCCTGGTTCAATCTCAAGAGGCTATGTGTTTCCAGGAATTTATCCATTTCCTTTAGATTTCTAGTTTGTGAATGTTTAGCATTCACAATAGTCTGATAATCTTTTGTATTTCTGTGGTATCAATTGTAATGTCTCTTTTTTCATTTCTGATTTTATTTGGATCTTTTTCTTTTTTCTTTTTTGGTTAAACGTTTATCTTTTTGAAGAACTAACTTTTAATCTCATCGATCCTTTGTATTTTTTTTTTTTTTGGCGTCTATTTCATTTAGTCCTTCTCTGATCTTTGTCATTTCTTTTCTTCTGCTAACTTTGGGTTTGATTTGTTTTTGTTTTTCTAGTTTCTTGAGATGTGACTTTAGGTTGTTAATTTGTGATCTTTCTACTTTTTCGATGTAGGCATTTACTGCTGTAAACTTTTCTCTTAGCACTGCTTTTTTATATCCTACAGGTTTTGGTATGCTGTGTTTTCATTTTCACTTGTTTCAAAAAATTTCTTAATTTCCATCTTAATTTCTTCATTGACCCAGTGATCATTCAGGAACATGTTGTTTAATTTCCGTATATTTGTACAGCTTCTGAAGTTCCTCTTTGTATTGCTTTCTAGCTTTATTCCACTGTGGTCTGAAAAGATACTTACATGATTTCAATTTTTAAAAATTTGTTAAGATTTGTTTCGTAGTCTACCTTGGAGAATGTTCCATGTGCTGATGAAAAGAATGAAGATTCTCTAGTTGTTGGCTAGAATGTTCTGTAAGTGTCTTTTATATCCATTTGGTCTAAAGTTAAATTTAAGTTCAACATTTCTTTGTTGATTTTCTGTATTGATGAATCTGTCTAGTGCTGGGAGAG
>RJWJ010031287.1:0-19307 GCA_004363605.1 Indri indri
GATTTTATAGGTGTTCGAAGTATGATATCTACTGCATGCATATTACTTTAGCACAATTGTAATGATGAAAATTTTTAACTCAAACCATGGTAAGTAGGAACATTCTATATCTAGACAATTGCCCACTCCCGTGTTTGTAATTTGAGAAACTGCTCTCCTTTTTAATGATCTGATTAGGATACAATAATGTCATCCAGTTGCATAAGAATAGTTAAAGGAAAAAGATTTTTAAAAGTTAAGAATAGCAAGTGGCCAGGCATGGTGGCTCACTCCTATAATTCTAACACTCTGGAAGGCCAAGGTGGGAGGATTGCTTGAGGTCAGGGATTCGAGACCAGCCTGAGCTAGAGCGAGACCCCATTTCTACTAAAAATAGAAAAAAATACATACAAGAAATGTGGGATTATGTAAAGAAGCCAAATATAAGATTCACTGGCATCCCAGAGGAAGAAGAAGAAAATTCACAAGGGCTGGAAAACTTATTTCATGGAATACTGGAGGAAAATACACCAGGCCTGGCCAGAAATCTCGATATTCAGATACAAGAAGCACATAGAACACCTGGGAGACTCAGTGTGAATAGGCAATCACCATGTCATGTAGTTGTTAGGCTGACCAAAGTAAACACGAGAGAAGCAATCCTTTGAGCAGTGATACAAAAACAGCAGATAACCTACAAAGGAAAACCTATCAGAGTAACTACAGACTTCTCAGCTGAAACTTTAGAAGCCAGAAGGGACTTCGTGTCTATCCTTAATCTTCTAAAACAGAATAGTGGCCAACCTAAAATAATCTACCTAGCAAAACTAAGCTTCATTTATGAGGAAGAAACAAAGACTTTTCCCAGACATGCAATCACTGATGGAATTTGCAAAGACCAGACCAGTCCTACAGGAAGTACTCAGACCTTCATTACACACTGAACAGCAAATAGACACTCTCAAAAGTAAAATCACTCAACAGTTAAAGTCTAGAACCTGCATTCCATGATGGCTTGAGGAGTAAAACAAAACAATAGGAATTCACCCAACAATATGAGCGGAAATCTACCCCAAATATCAGTCTTCTCAATAAATGTGAATGGCTTGATTTGTCCTCTGAAGAGACATAGACTGGCAGAGTGGATAAAAATCCCCAATCTGCTGTCTACAGGAAATGCATGTAACCCACAAAGATACTTTCAGGTTCAAGGCCAATCATCCAGGCAGATGGAAGTCAAAAGAAAGCAGGGGTAGCTATACTTATTTCAGATAACATAAGCCTTAACATAGCAAAAGTAAGAAAGGACAAAAATAGTAAAATGGAAGATCCAACAAGAAGACTCAGCAATTCTTAATATTTATGCACCCAACTCAGGAGCACCGAGATACATAAGGCAAACCCTGTCTGATCTAAATAGCATGATAAGCAATAATGGCATAGTAGCCAGGGATTTCAACACCCCACTGAATGAACTGGACAGATCTTCAAATAGAAAATAAACAAATAAATAATGGACTTAAACACAGCTCTAGAGCAAAAGGGTCTAGCAGATCTCTACAAAACGTTCCACCCAAATAAAGCCAAATATACTTACTTCTTATCAGTTCATGGAACTTTCTCCTAAATTGATCACATACTAGGCCACAGACCAGACCTCAACAAATTCAAAAATAAAGAAATTATACTGTGTATCTTCTCAGATCATAGTGGTATAAAATTAGAGTTCGATTCCAACAGAAATACATACCACTTCAGAAAATAATGGAAATTAAAAATTAACCATTGGGTCATAGAGGAAATACACAGGAAAATCAATACATTCTTAAAACTAAATGATAATGGGGACATATGTTATCAAAATCTGTGGGACACAGCAAAAGCATTCCTGAGAAGAAAAATAATAACATTAAATGCTCACATATAAAAAACAGAAAGCTCAAAAATCAACTAACTAATAAATGGTCTCAAGAAACTAGAAAAGGAAGAGTAAAACAATTCCAAACCTAGCAGAAGAAAAGAAATAACTAAGATCAGAGCAGAACTAAATGATATTGAGAACAAAAGAGCTATACAGAAGATCGACAAAACCAAAACCTGGTTTTTCAAAAAGATAAACAAAATTGACAGCCTTCTTGCTAGATTGACAAGAACTCAAAGTTAAAGGACTCTAATAAACTCAATTAGAAATGAAAAAGGAGAAGTCACAACAGACACCACAGAAATACAAAACATTGTATTTGAATACTATAAAAACCTATGTGTTCAAAAACTACATAATGTGGAGGAAATGGACAAATTCCTAGAAACATAAAACCTCCTAAGTTCACCCAGGAGGAAATAGAATTCCTGAACAGACCAATATCAAGCACAGAAATTGGAGCAGCAATTAAAATCCTTCCAAAAAGGAAAAGTCCACACCAGATGGCTTCAATTCAGAGTTTTACCAAACCTGCAAAGAAGAACTCAGACCTATACTACAGAAATTATTCCACAACATTGAGAAAGATGGTACCCTCCCTAACTCATTCTACTAATCCAATATCGCCTTGATACCAAAGCCAGAAAAGGGCACAAGGAAAAAAGAAAACTACAGACCAATATCCCTCATGAATACAGATGTAAAAATCCTGAACAAAATTTTAGCAAATCAAATCAAACGGCATAACAAAAAAAATAATTCACCATCACCAGGTGGGATTTATACCAGAGATGCAAGGCTGGTTCAATATACACAGATCTATAAATGCAATTCACCTTATAAATAAAAGCAAGAACAAAGATTATATGATTCTCTCAATAGATACAGAAAAAGCATTTGACAAAGTCCAGCACAACTTTATGATAAAAACTCTTAACAAAATAGGAATAAATGGGACATACCTTAAAATTATCAAGGCCATATACAATGAACCCACACACATTATCATACTGAATGCGGAAAAATTGAAATCATTCCCACTTAGAACTGGAACCAGACAAGGTTGCCCACCTTCTCTACTTCTATTCAACATAGTGCTGGAAGTCCTTGGTAGAACAATTAATTAGATAAGAGAGGGGAATTAAGGGCATCAAAATGGGTCAGAAGAGATCAAAATCTCACTCTTTGCTGATGATATGATATTATATCTAGAAAGCTCCAAGGATTCAACCAAGAGACTCCTGGAATTGATAAATGAATTCAGTAAAGTCTCAGGATACAAAATCAATATACACAAATCAGAGACATCCATATATGCCAATAACAGTCAAGCCAAATATCAAATCCAAAACCCAGTACCTTTTAAAACAGCCTCAAAGAAAATTAAATATCTAGGAATATATTTAACGAAGGAGGTGAGAGACATATACAGGGAGAACTATGAGACACTAAAAAAAGAAACTGTAGAAGATGTAAACAGATGGAAAAATCTACTTTGCTCATGGATTGGTAGAATAAATATCATTAAAATGTCTACACTACCAAAAGTGATCTACAGAATTAATGCAATCCTTATCAAAGTACTATCATCATTATTTACATATCTAGAAAAAATAATTCTACATTTTGTATGGAACCAGAGAAGACCTCATATAGCCAAAGCAATCTTAAACAGGAAGAGCAAACTGGGAGGTAGCAGTCTACCAGACTCCAAGCTGTACTACAAGGCTATAGCAACTAAAACAGCATGGTATTGGCACAAGAACAGAGATACAGACCGAGATCCAGAGGAAGATCAGGACTGAGAATCCAGAGATGAAACCATCTGCATATTGTCATCTAATCTTTGACAAAATAGACAATAATATACACTGGGGAAAAGAATCCCTTTTCAATAAATGGTGCTGGGAAAACTGGTTAACTGTATGCAGAATATTGAAACTGGATCCCCACCTCTCACCTCTTATAAAAATGAATTCACGATGGATAGTAGACTTAAACCTATGGCATGAAACCTTAAGAATCCTAGAAGAAAATGTAGGGAAGACTCTTTCAGACATTGGCCTAGGCAAATATTTTATGAATAAGACCCCCAAAGCAATCACAGAAACAACAAAAATAAATAAATGGGACCTGATCAAATTAAAAAGCTTTTGCACAGCCAAGGAAACTATCATTAGAGCCAATAGACGGCCTACAGAATCAGAGAAAATATTTGCTTTCTACATATCTGATAAATGGCTGATAACAAGAATCTATCTAGAACTCAAAAAAATCAACAGAAAAAAATCAAACAACCCCATCAATAAATGGATAAAGGACATGAACAGAAACTATTCAAAAGAAGACAGAATAATGGTCAGCAAATATATAAAAAAATGCTCAACATCTCTAATCATTAGAGAAATGCCAAGCGAAACCACAATGAGATATCACCTAACCCCAGTGAGACTGGCCTTTATTAAAAAATCCCAAAACAACAAATGGTGGTGAGGATGTGGAGAGATAGAAACACTCTTACACTGATGGTGGGATTGCAAATTAGTGTAACCTCTGTGGAAAAGAATTTGGAGATACCTCAAAGAGCTAAAAATAGAAATACCATTTGATCCAAAAATAGCACTATTAGGCATCTACCCAAAGGAACAAAAGACATTCTATAATAAAGACATCTGCACTCGAATGTTTATGGCAGCACAATTCACTATTGCAAGGATGTAGAGACAGCCCAAGAGCCCATCAATCCATGAGTGGATTATTAAAATTTGGTATATTTACACAATGGAATATTATTCAATTATAAAAAAAAGATGGTGATCTAGTACCTCTTATATTTTCCTGGACAGAGATTGAGCCCATCTTCTGAAGTGAGTTATCACAAGGAAGGAAGATTAAGCACCACATGTACATGCCATCAAATTGGCACTGACTGATCCACACTAAGTTGCTCACACAGTAGTAATATTCTTTGGGGGATGGGAGATTGGATTGGGTATACTCACAACTAATGGACACAGTGAGCATTGTAGAGGAGAAAGGGCCTGCCTCAAATCATGGTTTGGGTGTGGCAAAGTTATAACATGTAACCAAAATGTTTGCAGCCCCATAATATCCTGAAATAATAATAATAATAAATCTTACCTTTGCAAATATTACATTAACCTATGACCATTGCCTTGTATGCTCAAAAAGCCCCATGCAAGTGAGGGACCTCAATTAAATTTCACAGCTTAAGAGTACATCCGATTCTGCTAGAAGCTGGATACATTAAAAATACATAATAGAATAAGCCTCTGGACATAAACTCAATATCTTTGGTAGAGAAAGTATTGTTTGTTAAATACTCTAAAACACTTAAGCTACTTCTGCCTCTCTTTTATATGAAGTTGCTGGATATGAAAATATATTTTTTATTGTTTTACCTAGCTACTTCACATTTCCTAATATACTGTTATGAGATAGAATGCTGCTATATTGATGCATTCTAATTATTGTTAAAAATATGTTATTTACTTGATGGGACTATAGGTTAATATATCAATGAGTGTATTATATTTGCATTTATGTGTACATGATTTGTTTCTTGTCAATCTAAGGCAAACATCAGCCCCGAAGTGGGAAAAGAACATTGGAAAGGACTAAGGGTTATTCTAGCATTCTTGAAAAGAGAAAGAATTATACTTCCTGATAGTCAAAAATGAAATCTTAAATGTGCAGCAGTACAATAAACTTACTATAGGATTTTTGACATAAAATATATATTTTTAAATTTTTAACCACAATGCAAAATATCTGAAAGCAAATTTCTAGGTGAAAAGTACAGAAGGAATATAAGATGGAGATGAGATATAAAGCCCCCAATCCACCATTTCTGGTTTAAAGACTTCTGCCAGGAAAATAGATGGGAGTGGTATGGGAAGCAGGCACCTGTAGAAAGGGCCCAATCTCTCCACTCTGGGTTTCTCATGCCTGAGCCCAAACTTGGTGGACTGTCACATAAATTCGGCTCAAGCTACTCTTATATGTGTGTGTGTGTGTGTGTGTGTGTGTGTGTGTGTGTGTGTGTGTGTGTTCATGTGTTTGTGATATGGAAAAAATTTAGAAGTTCCATATGGCCTGGATGGTGATGTGGAAAATTTCTAAATTGAGAGAATGGTGACAGCTTAGTAAACTAAAGCCATTGTCCAAATAGACAACTAGGCAAAACCATAAAAACTCTCAGAACCATAAAAAGGTTTGATGAGGCCAATTAGTCAGACATCACCATAGATACTAATAAAAATGATAATGATGAAAACAGGTAAACACCTGTAATGTTATTCACAGCCTTTAGCAGCATATGGAAGCGATATGCTCAATAATGGGAATAATTGCAAATCAGAGCCGCCCCTAAGTAAACAATCCACATCAGAGACAAAAAGTTTTTCTGAATATATCACATGAGTACAGTAATGAGGAGAGATTTAACAATTTAGCCTCATAAATTGTTTAAATCTACATCCTTTGTCTGGACAGGAAGATAGTATCTAGAAAGGGTCATCGGAAGGAGGCATGAAATCTAAGTGGTCTAGAATTTGAGAATTAACCTGGAAGACTGAATTATTACATCATATAGGATTACAATAGAGTAACAAATTCCTAGATGATGCTGATACCTTAAAACAGTGGTTTTCTAAGAGTATTCTCTAGAGTAGCAATATCAGCATCATCTAGGAGCTTGTTGAAAATGCAAATTATCAGGTCCTTCTCTATTCTAATGAATTAAAAACTCTTGAGTTAGAACTCAGTGTCTGTGTTTAATACATCTTCCAGAAGATTTCAAGACATTGTGAAGTCTGAGAACTGCCATTTTAGAAAAATTTAAACTTCATTTCTAATGTATTATCTTCAAAATGTTCGCAGTTATGGTCTCCTCCAATCATTGTCATTTGTACCTGTTTTCCTAAGTTAACTTTTAACATTCACACTCCAGAGTTTCAAACATGTGATTATCCCTTAGCTGATTTAATTAACATTTTTCAAATTAGCCTGTGCCTAACTAATTTGGGAGAAAATGCCAGGTGACTAATCTTTGTTTTCTCAGATGTCTCTCTCTTTCAATTGCTTTTTTGTTCCTTGGCATATAACCCTGTTATGTCAAGTTATCTTCGCGTTTCTTTTATACTGAGGCTTCTTAACAAATGGTAATCTATATGTATTATATTAGTGTTTCACTTCTTATTCTCTCCTTAATACCCTGAAATCCCAAATCTGTCTCCACCACTCCACTTGAATTCTTATGTTTTCCCAAGTCTTACTGAAATCATAAACCAATATGTTTTTGTCTGGATTAATCAGCTTTTATGTAGCATTTGCTATTTCCTTGCATTCTTGAAAGGAGTATTTTTCCTAGACTTTCTCTTAGATTTGGACTGCTCTTTCTCAGTGTCTTGGATGGGTTCTCTTTCTCTGCTTACGAGGTAGTAGCATTCCTTGAGACTACCTTGGACTTTTCCTCTTCTTGTTTTGTAGTGACCCCATTGAGGGGTCTCATACAACCTATATTTTTGTGGTTTATGCAACAAAGATTTCAAAGTCTCTATTTCCAAACTGACCTCACCTCTGAGATTTAGCTACTAGCATCCAAAACCTATCATATAGTTTCCTATGAAATATCCATAGATTTCCTCAAAATCAGTAAGACTGAAAATATTCACATACTATTTATGATTTTTAAAGTACCACATATTTATTGGAGAAACATATATATATATATTAATATGATGTAAAACTGAAAGCAGAAGTCAGTCATAATACCACCACCCAGAAATAACCAATTAGTGTGTACACACGCACACACAAACTGTATTCCTTGGTCTGTAAGCATAATGTTATATTTTTTCTTACCACAAATGTGGTTGTTTAGAACCCCAGAGTGCCTTTTATTACCCTCATGCAAAATGCTGTAACTACTTATGCATAAGCTTCATACCAAGTAAATTAGACCATTTTTGCACAAAAATCTGGTTCTTTGACTGTTATATACACTTGGTTGCATTTAAATTACAAAGGGGTATGTGCAGCAGGATAGAGATCTTTCAGGTTCAAAGCCAGCATACAACATTACCCTTGAGTTATAGTATATAGCTTTCCATAAATATATTTTCCTTCTGGGAGCCAATATATTGTCTCTAGAAAAACGACAGAGAGCTATAGTGTGACATTTAGTAAAAATTCAGTTTTGAAATGGACATGTGGCTTCCAACTTTTATCTTGCTTCCATGTATCTAATATCAAGACCATTGAAAAGTTGTTTATTTTAAAGTTCAAATGTCAGTATAAAGTGTTCTGGGATTCATGTTATCCTGAAAGGTGTGTATGTGTGTGTGTGCTTATATATTTTTAGGAAATAAATAAAACTGCAAAAATATTTTATCTATGAAATAGGCATTCGTATTGTTTCTAAATTCTTAACTTAGTAGGAAATTTAGCTCTAAATCTAAATCATCTCGCTATAAGAGACGACGTCTAAAGACAAAATAACTAATGACTAAGTAGCTCGAGATATGAAGGTAAATACAGAAAGAAACAGCTAAATAAAGTGTGGGTCACCGAAGAAAGGAAGACATTCTAGAGACCACTCTTTGTCATACAAACTTTTGTAGAATATGTGCTTCCTTCAAGTATGTATAGTTTTCCCTAGGAATATACAGGGGATTGGTTGCAAGACTCCAATGTATACCAAAATTCAAGCACACTCAAGTTCCACAATTGGCAGAACCCATTTGTAAAAGTGTGTGCCCCGGTTTTGTAACATCCAAATACTGTATTTTTGATCTATATTTGGTCAAAAAAGATCTGCATATAAGTAGACCTACAAAATTCAAGCCTGTATTGTTCAAGGGTCAACTGTACATCAGTAACTTTGATTTTAAAATTAAAGTCACTCTTTAAAATAGAGAAATATTTTACAAATAGGGAGAATTAAATATAATCTCTGTCTCCTACTTAATTTGGTACAAAAATTGTTTTGTTGGCATGCTTCTAAAAGGGCAAGCAAAATGCAAAACAGAAAGACAAATAAGTCTGATTGTTGTCCTCAAGGAGTTCTGGACTCTCTAGAGAAGATGACACAATACGTAAGGCAAGTATAGTGAGAGAGAGAATGGAATAAGTGGCAGAAGAGCAAAAGCAGCGCCTGTTGAGTCACACAGTTCTATATTGCCACCTCTGACTGAAGTTTGTGTGTATACCTCTCCTGATGCCACTATTATACAGAGTAAATCATTAGTGCCCACAGAACCTGGGCAGACCACCCAGCTTTCAGTGTAGACAAGGAACAATCCCATGATGTTGCCTATTCTTGTTTCCCTTGTGCCTCCAGACATTCATCATGACCTGAACTCTCATTTTCCAATCTCCTCCTGTCTCCCCTAACCTAACCCAGTTCCTAATCCCTACATCCCAAACTATTTCTCTGTGTTCTTCTGGAGCTTCAAATCAGTGATAAACAAACTTTTTGTCACCCTGAAATTCTTCTCAAAATGTTTGCTTTAACTCTTTGCCCTTTCTAAAGAAACTTGAGTGTGCTCTGAATTCTCCCTCACAGCCATCTCAATCTGATGGTGTCTATTTTGTTTTTTGTTGTACCTCAGTTCCACAGGAAATCAGTGGATGCCGTCTTTTACTTTGATAACAATCAGAAGATTAAGTCCCTTCTGTGTTCCAAAGATAAGAAATATTTCTATTTCAATCAGATGATTAAGTCCCTTCTATCTTCCGAAGATAAAAAAATATTTCTGTTTCTCTAAGGCTGACACTGTTCAAATGAAACACTCTTGTTCATCATAAACTGATCTCTTGGTTACTTCATAAACCAAAGTCTTCCTAACTTCCATTCATTCAGTGAGAATGTAGCTCTTGACACAAAGTTTTTCTTTACCAAAGTTGCTGTTATAATTCTGGGAAACTTCAATTTCCACAGGGATATTTATTTCAGATGACACTCAGTCTTTCAGTTTGTTTGTTTGTTTTGTTTTGTTTTTTTCATGTTCTTATCTCTAATAAAATTTTCCTCAAAATTTTTCCACCTATCCTCTTTTATAACCACCTCCGGGACAATTGTAATCATCATGAAGGTCCTCATCTTCAGAAGTTAAAGCTTAAGAACGCCAGCCTTCCAAAAATTTTTTTCACTTGAGTTTTCTTTTTCAAGTACTCACAATATAATTCTTCTGCTACTTATGACAAATTATAGCCACTCATCTATTAATCCTGCCATTTGCTTATAATTCATACATTATTCATTTCCTCCCTTTGCTTTCCTTTTGAGGATTTTAGGGTCTGTAGTCTGTCAGTAGACTCACTCTTCCATAAGGGATCTTGAGTCTATTGCACACCCACTTATTTACCACCCCCATCACAATAATATTTGTATTTCTCAATTCTAACTCTGAATGAAATAAAAAATATGCTTTCTCTGGGCCCACAACCAGTTCAATCACATATTCAGGCAAACACTCTTACTTAACATTCAACATCTCGGAAGTCAAACAGCTTTACAACACTGATAACCCTATTATTCCAGTGGTAGACTCACTTTCTCATTCCTGAGAAGACTATATCATATCTTCTTCTTTCTCTAAGTCCCTGTTATCATACTCCCATTCTGGAATCTCATCAGATAAGCTTGCCTCACACATGACTAAGAAAAGAGAAATCACTAAGTGGTAAGTATTTTATCTTTCACCTACCTGAACCAATCTGGGCAAGGTCACAAATGACATTGAAGTTACCCTATCCAGTGTTCTCTGTTCTGCATATGCATAATGCATTACATAAATGCACTGTTCAATATTCTTGACCTCTCAACCCTAAAAACATCTTATCTCTTGAATTCTGTACCAGTGGACTCTTCTTGCTATTCTTCTTCTCTGAGTCATTTCCCTCTCTTTTTATAAACTCTAAATATTAAAATTCCCTTGGGTTTTGTCCCATATCACTGCATACTTTTCATTTTCTTTACAGGACATAGCCTGTGAACATCTTTGTGTGACTTTTACCTGTTTAATGTCTGTTCTTACAAAGTCAGATGCTCATGTTATGTGTATTCACTTAAGGGTAGTTTTTGTCTTATGCATTCTAGTGACTCTACTTCCATTACATAGCACAGGGCATTGCACACAGAAGATATATTTAGAATGAATGAATAAATGGAACTTCTGTGACCTGATTACAACAGTAAGATTGTACCTACATAAATGAAAGTATACAGAAGAGGTCAATGATTTTCTATTTCCTTTGTATTTTCATGATTTTTAGAAACAACAGGATTTCAGCTGTCTCTTTCTCTCAATAAATGTAATCATATCTTGTTATTACACTCTTGTTCCTGCTTGAAAACTATAACTGGCAGGTTTTTTTCCCCAATTTTATTTTTTTTCCAATTTTTGAGATATTGTACCTTCACTAATGCTAAAGAGGTCTTTATGTGCTTATGCCTAGAAGTGGGAGGCTTTGCTGCAAGGAAGAACTTGCTTTCACTTTGGTGCCTACAGGGCATCTGACTTCATTCATTTTGATCAGGCATCACTTATTAGTGATGCTACATGCTTCGTAGTGCAGGTTAATTTCCTTTTACAGATCAGCATAAATTGTCAACATGATCCTATATGTCAACTACTTATTTCTTCAGGGTATATATCAGCATACTTTCTTCCACTTGAATGCTATATTTAAATTCCCTGAATATCTGTATTGGAATATGCCTGAAAAAATACAATAATCTAGATTACATTTAGTTATAGACATTATCTAAAGTATAGGTAAATAGTATCATTTTATGAATCAACAGTTGAAATATTAGCCTAGTTCACCTATGATATTTAAATAAAATGTTGACAGCTTCCTATCAGTTTAAGTACAATCTCTCTTTTCTATACCTTTTCTGTCACTATTAATATACCATATTACATCAAATGCACATAAATAGGAATTAATTTAATTTAGTATCTAATTTTACATTCTGGAGGTTTAAAGTTTTAGGTGTCATACACTGTGTTGATATGAAAATGAAAGTCCCTTTTGTTTGGTGAAGCAAATCTGGCATTCCCGTTTTCTTTTTTTATTTCAAAAAATTTAGGGAGTACAAGTGTTCCCTGTTATTTGGCTAAACTGGTGTATCCATCATGAGAATAGTATACATTGTACTCAATGGGTAGATTTTTGTCCCTCACCCCCCCTTCTATCCTCTCCTCTTCTTGGCTTTCAATATCCTTTATAGCTCTTTATGAACATATGTATATTTTGTTTAGCTCCCACTTATAAGAGAGAACATGTGATATCTGTTTGTCCATTCTTGAGATACTTCACTTAGGATAATGGTCTCCGGTTCTATCCAAGTTGTTGCAAAATACATTATTGCATTCCTGTTCATGGCTGAGTAGTACTCCATGGTGTGTGTATGTGTGTGTGCATGTGTGTGCGTGTGTGTATCTCACATTTTCTTTATCTTCTCATTAGTTGATGAGCACTTAGGTTGATTCCTTGTCTTTGAAATTGTGAATTATACTGCAATAAACATTCTGGTGCAGGTATCTTTTTGATAAATTGACTTATTTTCTTTGGGTAGATACCCAGTAGTAGAATTACTGGATCATGTGGTGGGTCTAGTGTTGGTTCTTTCAGGAATCTTCTACTGCTTTCCATAGCAGTTGTACAAGTTTATATTCCTACCAACAGTGGATAAGTGTTCCCTTTTCAGCATCTATTGTTTTTTTGACTTTTTAATAATGGCCATTCTTACAGGGGTAACATGGTATCTCATTGTGGCTTTGTTTGCATTTCCCTGATGATTAGTGGTGTGGAGCATTTTTTCATGTATCTGTTGGCTATTTGTCTATCTTCTTGTTTTATCATTTTCTTAAATTTTTAAATATTAAGGATACAATTACCTTGATTTTATTAATTCACATTGTATGCCTATATCAAAACATCACATGTACCCTCTAAAAATATACAACTATTTTCTATATCTTCTTTGAAAAACATGTGTTCATGTCTTTTGCTCACTTTCTGATGGAGTTACTTGCTTTTTTTTTCTTGTTGATTTGTTTGAGTTCTTTGTGGATTCTGGATATCAGTCCTTTGTCAGATGTATAGTTTTTTGACTATTTTCTCCCATTCTGTAGGTTCTCTATTTACTTTGTTGTGCAGAAGCTTTTTAATATAATTAAGTCACATTTATTTATTTTTGTTGTTGCTGTAAATATTACACAAGCATGAATCGACTAATGTAAAATGATTCACACTTATAAACAAGATCCCTGATTCATAGCTTAAATCAATTTAACCTACAGATAGAACCCCTTTAAATGTGCACTGCCTGTCTCTGTTGTTGTTTATCTTCATTCAAACTTGTGTGTGCTAATAGTTTAGTCAAGGAGTTGTCTAGGTCTCTGTTTACAGTAATGTTCCAGGTTAAATTTGGTATAGGAAACAGAGACCACTGTACAGTATTTTAATAACAGTGTATTTTAATAAGAGGGATGGTACATTTATAAAACTGTTGAAAGGGCCGGAGAAAATTATAAACTTATTTAAGTTTTTCAGAGGGACACTCTGGATGCATCCTACTTTCCAGGGCCATAAACTTTAACCACTCTCCAATCAGAAGATGGATTATCAGATGTTGCCAATGGATTTATTATATTCCAAAGCTTCTCTTCTCTCTACTCTTTAGGAACTTAGGATCAGGAAGTCACTGTAACCATAGCAACAAATGTGTCTTGACACATATCAGCTGGTGATGGACACTGAACGTTGATTCTAGCCCTGACTGACATGATCACCTTATGACAACCACAACCCAGTACTGGTGCATTGGAAAACATTTCACACAAAACCATCTCTGCATCCTTGCTTTCCAGGAGAAAACAGTTAACACAGTGAGAGAATTGCTTCTGTTTCATTTCTACCTTTTATATCTGAAGTAAAAATGTTGTTTTCAGCTCTTTCTGTCATTTAGTACAAAAAGCCATACTAAAAGGAAATGTGAGTAGAGGCTCATGACACTGACCAAGTCCACCATGAATATCTTTCAAAGAATCCAATGTTAAAAGTGAGCTGGTGTGAGAAATTCATTAAATAGGTATATCATAAATATCACTTCACAGATATTTATGAGTTTCAAATAATTAATATACCATGCAAAGTAAATTCTGTATTCTTTTTAAGTCCTACTATCTTGAAATATTTGAATTTTCCCTTAAATTGTCTATATTTGTTCTTTCTTCTTAGTTTGCAGCTTAAGCTCCTAAAAACAGAACTGTCATTCTCTCCCCACATCCTGTCTATTGGCCTGCCTATCTGCTTCAGGAAGCCTTATTTTTATCACCAATGTCATTTGCATGTTTTCCTTCCTATGTGCTCTCAAAGCTCTCAGTGTAAATGTCTATCATAAAATGATCATATATTAAGCTACTTTTATATCCCAATAGATCATAAAGTTTTTAAGGACAATCTTCTTCTTCAATACCCAGTGTGCACAGCAGATGCTCAGTAAAGGTTATTTGAACCTCTATTCAAATGCCAGTTTGAGGCTCCTTGGTATCATATAGACATGTTATATTTAGAAAACTTCCCTTTTGTTCAAAGGCCTGTATTACTGATGTCATGGAACACAGAATAAATAGATATTGTATATTGTCTTCAGTTTTAAGTTTAAAGATCTTGACCTGTTTGGTATTAGATAAATTGAGTTATGTTTTTTTCTTCATATACTTAAGACACTTGAAAAATACAGAAGGTTTTTCTAAGCAAGAAATACATTTTTAACATAGGGAAGAGTTGAGAAGAGAAGAAATGTGTTTTATTAGAATTATGTACACCACATTTCCCTGGCCAGAAATTCTGCCTCAATTCTTAGGCCACCTGAACAACGCCTCTTTGAGGAAGGAGCAAGAAAATTTATTTTACCTTCCAGTAGGAAAATATTAATAATGTTTTTTGTATATTAACAAAATCATAGACTTTCTGAAAAATATTCAGGTATAGATGGTTAAGAATTGTTAAGAATTTAGGGACATTTGGAAAAATAATAAACTATGAATTATCCCTCTTTATAATATTAAAAACAGTAATTAAAATAGCAACAATTATTGCCTGAGTACAGAAAATGAGAACCTGGGGGGAGGGGGAATCAAAAGCAAAATGAATGAACAAAAGGAAAGGAAAATAGAATACATACAGATTAAAGTGAGATGAGGGCAGATTTTTAAAATTAAATCCCATAATTCCATTTCAATTTACATAAATTCGAAGAAGAACTTCTTTATAAATAAAGCAATGTCATTAACTGGTTTAAATTATTTGAAAAATCATAAAAATTCCAGAAGTATATTTTTCAAAGTAACTGAAAGAGGTCAGCCTCCATGAAGATATTCACAAAAATTCACCTGAGTCTTCCTTGAAAGATGTAAATCCAAAATTAAAATAAAAGAAATGCAGAGGGCCCTATGATAATTACAATATACATCATGCCATTGATGTTGGCCATTGTTTTTGAAGTAACAGATTTATTTAATTTAAACAAAAAAAAAGGAATGTCATTTCATGTACTCAAGTGTTGCACAGAAAATTAATATATGTTGTATACAGATAAAATGGTCTTCAGTCTCTCAGTATTCTTGTCTTTTTTTTTATTCCTCATCCTCCCTTCCCTATTTACTCTATGACCCCCTTTCATTGTGAAACTTACCCATTTTATTAGACTTATTAGATCATTGCCTTAGCAGTTTCCCACACATTGTGAGTAGCTTAAAACAAAACGGATTTATTATCTGATAGCTCTGGAGTTTGGAAGTTCAACACATGTCTCACTGGGCTAAAATTAAGTTGTTAGCAAATCTGTATGTACTACTGGAGGCTTTGGGGAAGAGTCTTCTTCCAAGATCTCTCCAGTTACTGGAAGAATCCAGTTCCTTGAAGGAACTCCTTTGCTCTTCAAACATTTTATTTGCTGATAAGTATAGCTAAATATTTACCAAGCTTAAATTAATACAACAAGTGCTTCACAGTTACTTCTTGAGGTCACTTGAATGTGTCCTCTTGACTAGCATTTCCTCATTTTAATGTCATGCAAATATTACACACCGGAGTGGGAATAACTACATATGAGCATCATAATTATTCACAAATGAAACTTCATATTGATAAGAACAAGTCATAAAACTCCTTGTGGTTAGGTTTTAATAAATTGTAAATCAACTTGTAAGATAATCTGTAGTCAATTTTGAGAAGAGTTCATGTGTTGTTATAGTTCACAGCTTGTTTTGCATAAAGCTGATAACCATAACATTTGTGAACATAAGAGATTAGTATAAAGATTGTAATTTCAGGAGTTTATGTTTAGTACATTCAATGTTAAAACAATGCCTTATATTTATACAGTGCAGAAACTGTTCAGAAACTGTATTTTTATATTAACTAATATAATTCTTACAACCCAGTAAAATTGTTATGACAAAATATATAGTCTCTATTATGACAGAGTTAGCATGTGGCTATGAACATAAACTGGATCTTTCAGTTTCTTGTCTCAGATTCTTACTTTATATGTGTTTGTATATCAGTATTTTAGTAAAAATATTAATCAAATAGAACACAGATTCTGGATAATAATATAAATGAGATAAAGATTATATAAAATCCTCCTAAAGGCAAAAAGATGATACAAAGGCATTCCAGAACATCTCTCCTTTCAGCTCTATTTTTCAGACTTCTATTAATTGGGAGTGGAGGTGGGGGTGGGTGTTTAGCATGTTTTTGATAAAATGTTGGTTACCTGAACCTTCAGTTACATAATAGTTTTAACAAAGTCTCACAATTTAAAAATTTTCCATTTGTTTTCTTTTGAGATGCTGTTAATTTATTTGATACCTATATCCATATAGGTTATATAACTTTACTACAAAAACACTTAAAAATAATTAAAGTCAGTTAACACACTCCAGGGTAAACATTCGTCAGTCACTACATGTCGCACACATATGAGTTATTGCTTATTTACTCACAGCAGCCAGAGATAGACTCTCCTTCAATTATGGCTACCCAAACTCTAAACATTATAATTAACTTTTTGTTATTTGATCAACCTAAGCAGTGAAAAGGAAGGCAGGTAACAAAAGAAAAATACCAAGGGTTTCACAGCACACTCCTCTAACATAGAACATCTATTCCAAATCTACAATCTTTAAATAATTTTATGTCAATTGTATATCCCATTTTGTTTTACAAAAATTGATCTTTTTGCCAATTACATCGATACTTAATTAATATTGCACAAATGAACTACCTTAACATTCCACTAAATATTTGAAATGTAATATGATAATTACTTCCTGCTGTATATTTGTTTAGCAATTCACAATCTTTGGGATTCTTATTGATATTGAACATGTATCCCATTATAATTTACTAGATCTTTTCAGGAACAATAAATTGTGTCAGATCATAAAATACTTTACATAGACTTGTTTATTTCAAGGACATTTTTTTCTGATAAGGAACAAAATAAATGCCGGTGAAGACAAACTGAATTTTAAAGAGAATACTCTTTAGTTTTGTGAACTTCATTCCTTGAGTGATGAAAGTGAAATGATTGTCTAGGGTATAACAAATGAAATGAATTAGGAAAGGTGTCTTAGTCTTTAGGATTTTCTACCAAATGGTTTCTTGAATCATTATATACTTCACTAGTCTAGGAGTGAAGTTAATGAAATCTAGCTGGAAATCTACTGCACTTGACCACGATAGCCCTAACATTTCCCCCAGCTTCACTAAACTTTGGACAAGCTACTTCCTAATTCTTGGCTCCTGGCCTCCATTTTCGTATAGCACTTACTTTTGAAAACTTGTAATTGACAATCCTTTCTCTGACCCTTGAGATTTAAATCTTTTTAAACACTGCTTGCCAGTTTTAGAACACAGAACTGTATTTCTCAAGGACTGTGTAGCCTTGCTGTTTAGCAAGGATGATACCACCCCTATTTCTCGCTTTGTGTGGGAAGACAGAAGCCTAACTCCTCAGGGCATTTTAATCCAGGTCGTAAAATTTTCTCCTGTCATGCAGATAGGAGAAAGCTTATTTTTCTTTTGGATAAAATAAATTAGTAAGCACATATGGCCTATGATCTTCTTACCCCAGTTCTTAAAACTCTTCCACCTTTTATTTCAGCTGGGTTGAACTCAGATTCAGTTGCGGACTTTCTTTCCCATTGCAATAGCTAGTATAACATCTCCTTTGCCTGTTCAATGTTGAACTAAAATGAAATTTGAAGGTGCAGACAGAAAGAAACTCCTGGTAATGTAGAAAAGATAGTGATCAGGTGTGAAAGCTGATTTTAATCAACAACTTATTAGAGAATTAATCACATTTTGTGAAGAGTCTGGATGGAAGAAGAATGCATAGAACTTCAAAGCCAGGATTCCTGGAATATATGTGGAGCATCTCTAGACCACAGGGCAGTTCATGTGCCCAGTGCAAGGGATATAGATGGGGCTTTGTGCTAATGATAGCAGAGGACTGAGGTGAGAGCAGGGATGAACAGAGAGAGCTCATGGAAGACTAAAAATCCAGCCAACTGAATTGTTATGTACTCCTATCCTTCTCCCATTCCCAGATAGAACACAGGCTATAAGCAAAGACAGGGTAAAATAGAGATTTCTTTTTTTTTTTTCTCCCCTAAACTGAAAAATGAAAAAACAACCAACTCACCCTCTATACAAACTGACAATAATAAAATGCAAAAGGCTTAGTTTTATACTGAGATATCTGGAGTCCACAGCTCTCAAGGGAGCCCTATCTGTGGACAGTACCTGTCCTGCTTTGCTTCACGCAACTCCCACTCAGAATTTCTACTCCCAGGAGAGACAGACAGAAAATGTTCTTTCCATACAATAGCAAAGGGGGAAGGCCAACATGCACTAATCCTTTTTGAGAGTGTGAATGGACAATTAAGGATATGCTGAAAGAACTAACGGCATAAAAATAAAATAACAAGTAAATAATTATCTCCCTTTGAAAAATCTATACAAATTCACAGTCCAAATAGGAAAGAAAACAATTGCTATAATGCATGAAAAAAGTTATTACCTGTATTTTCTGGTTAAGTTTGTTTCCTTTGCTAACTCTTATGGAAATTTTGTCTGCTTGCTGGAATTAAAAAGAAAAAAAAAAAGGACAATAATTGTTCATCTTCTGGATGAGTCAATTTTTGCATATTCCTACATACACGGGATGTTTTAAAATTCCTAAGTACCTAGGGTGAATGCACGGTTGCCTCTGCCAAGATCTTCAGTGTGTGGACATAAACAAAGACCACCCAAATGAGAAAAAGCAAAAGCAATTTATTCAGAGCTTGCTGTGGTA
>RJWJ010031288.1:0-19319 GCA_004363605.1 Indri indri
ACGACTAAGGTAAGAAATTCCACACTAATCCCTATCCAGAGAATTGACGTTGGCCTAGCACTGAAAGATTGTTGAATGCGGGGTACCTTTAGGCATTTTATGTAAAATTAAAATTTTGTGTTGCACAGATGTCATTTTTATCATTCTCCACTTAAACTATTTTTTTCATTCATCAAAAACCAGTACGAATTGCATTAGATTAGAAAGCTTCTGCTATATTATTATTAATTAAGTAAATGAGAACCAAACAGCATAAGCCACATGTCTAAGGATGTCACCTGGCATAAAGGAGACCATGCTTGGTCACAGATCTCTGTGAATCCAAAGCCAAAGGCTCTTGCCACGAGGCTACACTATCTCTTGGCAAGATTTATAATTGTATGAAAATAATTCTTTTGTCTTAATTCCTCGAAAACACATCGATCTCTGTAGGACTAATTCATGAGATCAAAATAAACCTAAGACCAAATTTTCAAAAGACAGCCTTCATTTACTATATAAAATTGAATTATGCTTTAAAAAAAACCTTTCTCCAAGTGCATTGAATTTTCCCATTTGGCCATTTCTTTCTCATTTAGGAAATGTAAGCAGTCAATACAGAGCGTAGCTAAGCCCAACTATTGACCTCAACAGGTCGATGCGGATGTTCGATATTAGTCAGACATAGCTCAGTTGTCAAATTTGCACTTGAGGAAAAGATTGCTGTTTCAGTTCTTATTACTTATTCCAGGAGCTGACTGACTCCCTGTGGTCTTCCATGTAACCTATCTGTCATATTCAAAGCGGAGCTGCTTTCGAATGCAATATTGACCTCAGAGAGCAATCCTGTAGGACAGAGAAATGGTTCCTGGTCTGAGTATTTGTGCTTCAGCCACACACCTACCTGACCGTTGCCAATCACCTTGCTTTGGAAGAACCAGATACATGCAATGTGCTAACCGAGCTATGCAGGGATGAGTCTGAGCAGTAACAGTGTAAGCCTACATCCCCTAGATTTATTAATACTTTTTAATGATATCTAACTATGCCTTGCATTCTAAAAGGCAGCAAACAATTGTAATTTTCAACTGCCTAGTAAAAAGACTACAGCAACTATCTAGATAGACCAATAAAAATGCATCGTCAATTGGGTGGCTAATCTTTGGGAAGCAGGAAGACGAAATTCCCTCTTCCACAGGCAGTGAAATCTCTGCTGCGCAGCTCCAAGGAGAAGGCACAGGGCATCCCCCTCTTGCCAGTTCCCAAGCACATGCAGGCACGCAGGTGTGCACACACAACGGTGCCATGGAAACAGCATCAAGGCAGCATAGCTGTGCCAAATAATATAGTGCAAATTAAATATCTTAATAAAGAGAGTCATGGCAGAAAACTGCACAAAAAGGTGACTTCATCTGCAAGCTTATTATGCCAAGTTTTGAAGGAGAAAACACAGAAGTTTGGGAAGGCATTCATGATGGGAGGAAAATACGGATTTTAAGTTCTGTGTACTCAGACATCAGTTCCTCCTCACTTAGCCCTGCAAATAAAGCTACTGCTAAACTTTAGTCTGTCTTCATCCTGTATCTTCCAGGTACATCAGAAATCTATTAGCTGCTTCATCCCTTCCAACCAGAATAGGAAAAGACAGAGTATCTCCCCAGATACACCTCCATAACCTAAAGGTTTAGGGGTGACATTGGCTCTATATTTCCACTTTCAGAGGACAGTTATTTTTAAATCCATAGTAAAATAACCTCTTCTGCAAGTTAAACTGTCAACATGTGAAAGAACAGTTGACAACTGATTGATGAATGAAAATAAACTAAACGGCAGTTCATTCAGTCACTGAGCCATGTGTTCGGTTTTTATTGGGCATCTACTACGCACTAGCGATGAGATGTTGGGATCAAGAAGAAATGAGACACAGTCTCTGGCCTCGAAGAGCTCAGTGTCTTATGCAAGTGGCGTGCATGTAAACATAACGTAAGAGTGGAAAACATAAGCAAAAACAAGGTGGGAAAGTCAGGATAAGCTTCAATGAGAATAAAAGAATAAAAATTAGGTATTAAAGGATAAGCAGAAACTTGCCTGTTGAAGAATAGATGAGAATCACAGGGACCAGTATTTGGAAAGACTCAGAGTAATGAAAAGGTTTGGTATGGTAACAAATCACGGTGAAGACCAACTGGTGAGAGGTAGAAAAAAAACAAAAACAGGAAGAAAGAAAGAAAAGAAAAAAGAAAAAACTGAGGCCTAAGTTGAAGGACTGTATATACCATGATTCAGAGTCTGGCATTTATTCCAGAGGCTATGACGACTCATCCGAAGTTTATAAGCTCGGGAAAAGGGGAGACAGTGTCAGACATACATGTTTAAAAAGTTCTAGCACAGTCTGGCACTCACAGGCCCTCAGTGTGCGTTTGGTCGTGGAAAGGGGATCGGGAGGTTGTACTTAGGGGAGACACGCGGAAGAAAGAGAAGCTAGTTTTGCAATTCCCGAAATATGAATAAAAGAAGTAATGACCATCTGTAGGCAGGAACAGGGGAAATTAACAGAAAAACTGACTCAACATGCATTAAGGCAGCGTAAGTGACTTAACTAGTTTAGAGGCTCAGTGTTAAGGAGAGAGGGAAGGGTCTAGAACTCCTGGATTTCACAAATGCGTTATTGGATGGGTGGTTGTTCCAACAATGGAGAGAAGAAAGATAACAGCAGAAGGATCAGGTTTCTGTGGGAAAATTATAATGTGTGCCACTTACCCCTATTGTAATGTATATATATTTATGCAATCATGTCTCTTTTTTCCACAATAGGTTTTTTAATTTATTTATTTTTATTTCAGCATACTATGGGGGTTCAAATGTTTAGGTTATGTATATCACCTCTGTCCCACCTGAGTCAGAGCTTCAAGCGTGTCCATCCCCCCGACAGTGCACACCACACCCATTAGGTGTGAATATACCCATCCCCTCCTCCCCACCTGCCCGACACCCGATGAATGTTGAGAAGCAGAAAAGAAAGGACTCTAATAAGCTCCATCAGGAATGAAAAAGGAGAAATTACAACTGATATCCTGGAAATATAAAATATCTATGAACACTATAAAAACCTATATGTACATAAACTTGAAAATGGGGAGGAAACGGACAAATTCTCACAGCCTTCCCAGGCTCAACCAGGAAGAAATAGAATTCCCGAACAGACCGGTATCAAGTACTGAAATTATGTCTTTAATGTGCCACCGCTTTAGGTTTCAAATTCCATGGGTGCCATATTTGTTGCTTTATATAAGCCCATGACATAATCTTTGGTACAAAGTAAGTGCTCAGTTTTTATTTAGAAGAAAGAGAGACAAGAGGAAAGAGGAAAGAAAGGAAAGGAAAAGGGAAGAGTGAAAGAGAAAGAGAAGGAAGGAGGGAGAGAAGGAAAGAAAGCAGAAAGGGAAAGATGAAACGGAGGGAGGGAGGAAGAAACCTGTGAGATCACAGTAGGTCTCGAGTTCAGGAGAGAAGTGCACATTTCTGGAAATAGAATCATTAAGCATAAAATCCAAATCTGATTTGCAAGTTATTGAATCAGTGATGTTGTATAAACACAGCTTTAACTCTTCCATTTCAGTACAGATTTTTTAAATTGACAAATTGCTTCCTGGTTGAAGGGAATTTTTTTTCACATAAGCTTATATCTATTGCTAGTCAATCTGTACCAACATTATTAATATTTAAGGTAGGATCTGTAATTGGAATATTATTCTGTGTTAATTTCAAAGCATCCTGAAAGCACAGTAGCAAGCTCACGGTTCTTAACTTGAATTCCCATGGGGAGTACTAGAGTGTCTTCGATTAACATGTTTTCACCGTCCCTTTTCGAGTGGCACAGTGCAAGTATTCAGAAAGCTGCAGGCAGCCTAACGGACTGAGAAGAATCCCTGAAACCAGTTTTCAGGACTCACAGCAAAACCATACATGCTGTCTGCAAGCAACAGCTATCAATTTGCCAATTTGATGTTGAAATGTTGAGTTCATCTCTCCTTATTTTGATACTGTCTTCACCAACTGTTCAGAGTAAGGACTGAAATAATTAGCAGACCATGGGAGGAAACAGAGAAAGGAAAAATTATACAGGGTGAGTAAAAATCACTCTGTGTGTTTTCATATGTGGCGTCAAACATTCTTTTACACGTAAGTGAATTTGGTTGTTAACATAGGCCTGACTTAACGCAAGATGACCGGCATCCTCTCCCTGTTTCACTATCGTCATGTTCTTCAACTGCCTAAGCGTTTCTTAATCAAAAGAAGAGTCCCACACCCCCCTTGGATATCAAAGGAGAAGGTTTCTAAAGCTATTACTGAATCAAAAAATTATTCTTTGAAGAACCTAAGGTGAAACACTGAAAAATCCTTCCTGGATGCACATGAAAAATGCCATACGCATGTTGCCCGCACATACCCGGGCAATCCATCAAAAGACTAATAAAAACACAGGCCCACACTCACTTAATAGACATATTCATTTCTCCTATTCTTTTCTCGCATTTTCTGTGTGGCTTCTGATCTCCTAATCTTACTCGCGCGGAGGATAGCTGGACTGAGTAAAAGTGCCAGCCCTGATTAACGAGTCAGGTGAGAAAACGACCTCTGAAATGCTTTCGTTTCAATAAACCTTTTATGCTAAGGAGCCAGGCCATGTATCTTTTGGAAGAGCAAAAGATACATAACACCCGAATAATGGCGAGATGTCCCCCATTAAGGCAGGTGCTGTCTGTGGCCATAACGTCGCTGGGTGAAAGTTATTTAATTACTTTGTCCTGGAAACCCAGGGCTTTTTGGTTCAAAAGAAGGCATTTATAAAGCCTACTGGGAATTAAGGTAATTAGCACATATCCCATTATTCAAAAGCTCAATCCTGCATGACTAAATAATTATAAAATTCAACTCAGAAATGACTCAACCTTTTTTTTTTTTTTTTAATACTGTGGCTGGTGAATGGTCCTTTTTTTTTTTTTTTTTTTAATTTCTTTTTAAGATGGAAACCTACCCATTTGAAAACAGAAGTTGTTAACTTGCTCCTTGAATTTAACATCTGGTAACATTTTCATCTTTTGCAAACTAGTAAAATGTTATAGTATTTTTGACAGTGGGAGTTCAGTGCCAGAAGAAATTTTATCAGTACAAAGAGACTACAAAATAGGTTTCTTACTGGGCCACAGGGTTTCTTAATCCTTATCTTACAGCATAAAAAAAGCGCTGCGGGGAAGGTGCTATTTGCCTATAATTTCTCTAGGAATTAATTCAGGGAGAAGTTAATGGCAAAGAGTGGGCTGTGACTATTCCCCTATACTGTGCTAGTGCATGCAGTGAAATCCGCCGCCGTTTTAATGTTTTTAGTTATTGAAAGACTATATAGGTACTGCTATCTCACTGGAATCACTATTCCCTCTTAATCGATTACATCTATCTATTTTTAGACTGCATTTATCATGCATTGATTTAATTTTTCAAACAACCTTTTCTTACCACGTGATTTTCAAAGACAAACATATAAAATATTACCAGCAAACTTTTAATATTGAAAAATGAGAACACCCTGGGACCCTGAGCAGAGCCATCCCCGGGTGTTCAGCACGTACATCCTGAATGCACAGAAACGTTTTCACAGAAACAGCAATTCACGCAGAACTGTAGTGAAGAGAGCTCACACTATGGACACAAGAATCAGGATTTATATTCTGGTTCTGGCCCTTCTGTATTAGGAGGGCTTGCTCAAGTCTTCTAACCTCTCCAAACCTTTATTTTCTCATCTGTAAAACTAGGGAAATAAGATGTGAGAATTAAGATAATTTATGAAATCCAACTAGCACACTGCCTGGCACACAATAAGGTTCAATAAAGAGTTGTTATTCCGGTTATCCCTGTAGGGGGCACTGTATGAAGCCTAAATTGATCAAAATTATTTTAAAATTTTAGCCTCCTTATACATTTTGAGAAGCTAGAAGCGAGTACACACACACACACGCACACGCACACACACACACACACACAATAGGCTTATTCGTATTTGACCGTGTCTATATAACATAAAAGTGAAACATTTGTCTACTCAGTTTTCAGAAGCCTCTGTACACAAATAAATTATTCAGCAAGGCCTTAGAAGCACAGATTACTTTTCTAAGGACAAGGCAGGTCATGCCCAGTAAATGTTCTGATTAAAAAACGTGGCCAGATCTATTTGTCTGTGGTAATAGAGAAACAGCTCACAGGGCAGAAAGAGGACACCTTTTCAAAAGCAAAACTAAATAAAAATCATTAAAAATCTTGGTTATCCCGGTTAAGGAAAAAATAACGTTACTATCATCAAAGTGTTCTATCGTTAAGTGCGGTGCTCACTTCAAAGGAATGCAAGGAAATTATCCGAATAGGTCTCATGCACAAAGAAAAACATTTTTTTTGTTTTATTGGTATTAAAATAACATAATTGCCCATGTGTTCCTAATGCATACTATGTGTCTGGCACATGCTAAGTGCTTTTCATGTGTTGCCTTATTGAATCCTCATAGCTTCTGGGAAAAAAGTGGAAGCTTAGAAAGGTTAATTATTTGCCCCAAATTTCACAGCTATAAGGAGGAATAAAGAGCCTGGACCTCACCCTGTCTGGCCACAAAGCAGACACCTCTGTCGTCTAAGATGTGCCTCTGAAATCAAACTTTTTTTAAGGCTCTGTAAAATTAGAGCAACTCAGACATCTACCAAAAAAAAATGGTTTTCTTGGGAGAAAAAGTATCTGGAATTTTCTCACCAAGTAGAGGACAATGTGTGTACATCCCCACAGTTTTATGGACCACAATCAAAGATAACGTTAAATACGTGAAAAATGAAAAACTCGAAAATGTGCAGTTAAGTCTGTGAATACAATAGACAGTGATTAGGGGAATGAAACGCCCCCTTCAAGAATACACACCACTAACGTGAAGAATGGAGACAAAACTAAACCTACCTTCCGAAGGTCGTAACAAAATAACATGCTCAAAACTAAAGCTTTATAGAAACCATAGATCTGTAATGATGAAATCCCTTACTTGTTGTTAATACACTGTAAGAGTGAAACTTCACTCACTGATCTCAAAACCCAAGATAGAGAAGTATTTGTATTTCAAGCCTTGAATAGAGGGAACGGGATGAAAAAAGTCATCTTATGCTGGAAAACTGAGGAGTCGCCGCAGCTCTGCTGTTTTTTATCCGTAACCTCGTCCTACACAGAAGGAGCAGAGCGTGGTGGTCCCATCTCTGCCCTCAGCAGGGTGTCACCTGGGCAAGTTACTCAGCCTCAATAAGAATTAAACGATTTGTAAAGCACTTAGAATAATACTCAGCCCAGTTTTTGTTAAATAAATACTTTTAGCTGCAGATCTAAATAGAAATATTTGTATTACAGATAATAATAGCTAAATTGCATTGGCTGCTGACCATGCCAAGTACTAAAATAGACTCTTTATGTGGATTAATTTCTTTAATCCTTCCAATAAATTTTTGAAGTAGGCACTGGATGAGAAAACTGAGGTTAGAGAAACTGAATAACTTGCCCAAGGTAACATAGCTGACAAAGTGCAGAACTGAAAATCAGCTCAGGCCATCTGGCTTCAGAGGCCACACTCTTAATGAGAAAGCCGATAAATATTCTCCTAAATACAGGAAGTAAATCTCATCATTAAAGAACTAAGGGGCATTAGTTAATGATAAACATCAAATGAATTCTTAAACAACTTTATTTTAAAATTAATCAACACAGAGAGAACATCTTAGTATGTCTTTAATTCAAGAAGAATGTGTGTGTATGTGTTGAATTTGTCAAAGACCATTCATGTGAGTCCAAAAATACATATTCAAACTCTTGTACTTCCAGTATTGATTTACTTCACCATACACAGATAGAAAGGAAATAGCCACATAGATTAACTATGGTCTAATTATGTTAGCCTTGTTCCCTATAGGAACTTTCCGTCTTAATTATTAGCTTTATATTGGACTAAAAGGCAACCCCTTCTATCCTTAGTCATCCTCCAGCTATACACACTTAGAAATCCGCAGATAATAGTTATCATTTATTGACATCTATCATTCCATGTGCCGTACTAGCCCAAGGCTTCCCAAATCATGTTAAGGTAAAAATATTCTATGGGCTATAATTAGATAATCTAAGAAAAAAACAAGTCCCCCCTGAACAAATAAGGTGATGTGTTTACCTGCTAACTAGGTTTGTGTTTTCACCGCAGGATTGCGTGGAGCTATTCATGTGTTTGCCAGGGTGTGCTCTGAACCTCCAAGTAGGGGATTTAGTAACGTGGACTTTCCCATGTTTATTTGACCACAGAGATTGAGGTGTCAGAGCACAGATTTACATCCCCTGGACTTCAGTGATCTCTAGAACATAGTTTAGTACACAGTACTTTTATATGATCTCTGTATTGCATATTATGATTTTCAAAGCTAGGTCATATTATCTCTGTTACACAAGGGAAACTAAAGCTAGAGATACCGAGTCGCTTGGCTGAGGTTGCGATTACTGTGTGGCTGGGAGAGGGTTCAAACCCAGGCCCAACTTGGTACGAACTGTTCTGCCCTTTCCACCACATCCCGCTGCTTCCCCCGCAAAGAAAGGGCGGGAGGCTCTCCCCACGGCAGGCCCTGCACACTCCCCGGCTTTCTTCCCCCCAGGACTTCTCTTCCTACCAGCAGGAACCTGACGTTTGGACGAGAAAGAGAAAACCAATAACTGTGGCCCTGATTTTCTTTCCTCCTCCTCTTCCTCACCCTCCAGGCAAAAACATACCCTATAGATTTGATGTCTAACTCTCTGAGGTAATGAACTTTGAGGAAAAAAAACAAAGTTTTGATCACCAGAGCATGAATGCAAAAGTCCCTTTCAAAGACCCCAACCCTTCCCAGTGACATCTGAGTATAGACTTAATTTCCCTCTGGAGAAATGTGGGCCCCTTTGTCCTGTTGCATCGTAACAGTCAGACCCTTCCTAGAGTGGGGAGGCACAGAATGTAGTCGGATTTCATTTAGGAGTTCGTGAACCATACTTCCGTGGTTTCTGTCCTTATGGATATAGCATTTCCTGCCTTATAATCAATAAAAGTAGCCTTTCTCTTTTGCTCATAAATGGACTATTTCTTGCACATGTAAGAATCACAAAATTATTTTATGTACTGTAATATCACCCAAACTTTCTTTCTCTTAATACTGTTTTTATCCTTATATGTAATATTATAATAACGATAAATTTATTCAGCTTGTATTGCATGCTGGGGGTACTTTACCTATTTTTTATAATCCTTACAACAACTTTGCAAGGTATGTAAAGAATTTTTTAACTGAGTACATTAGTCTAGGATTTAACTTAGTTATGAAAACATTTTCTTAAATAGTTAATACTTGTCTCTTTAACATCGATCCAGAATTTTTGTGTTTGGTTATTATAGAAAAAAATACTTAAAATTAAACCTTTACATGATTTTAAAAATGTAAGAACACTGAATTTTTTCTTTAATGAAGCAAAAACTTATGATCTTTTTCATGCATATAGCTGGCAGGACTCATTTTTTAGGTAGCTGTTATTATGACTTGGAATTATTCAGAGAATTTGATCATCCACACAGTCTGGATAAAAGGTATCCATCCACTTCAGATCCACCTTAAGTTCTCACTGATGTATTTACTTCCATCAAATCAATGCAATCCTTTCTACACTGCAAGGTAACAGGACCCAGACCCTAAAAATTATGTGATAAAATAAGTCATTTTCCCCTTCTGTTCAGTTCCCATCCCCTGTGTCTAACATGGCATCACCATAAGGAGGTGACATTTCTTGTTTCCACCACTGATTTTTCCTGAGCTTCTGAAATGTCTAACAGTAAAGTCTCATGAAATTAGATTGGGAGTAAAGGCTGGGAAACCATTTAAGCCACCAAACTAAGCACAATCCATTTTCCAAACTGCTCCCTTTTGGCTTGTCATCTAAATACCTTACTAAAATCTAAACTGAAAAAAACTTTTAGGTACTCAGGGGCCCCACAGACAATTATATGTGCCATTTACAGATACAGATTTGCATGTTTATTGTGACATTTTTCCCAGAAGGCTGCATAAAGTATCTTGTTCTAAATCAATTAGTATATCACACCAATTTTCTGACAGATAAAAAGAGAATGTCTTGAGGGCAGGAATTCTTTTTCTCTGATTTATGCAAAGGTGCTATATGAGCTACTGGTCATGCTGAACTGTTTCGGTCACATGAGAATTTTAACCTGAAACTCAGATGCAAGTGAATTCTATGAGCCTGGCAACTCAGGAAGCTACCTGGAGTCGGGGATAATCCTATCGGTTACACCTGGGAGGAAGAGAGGTCCACAGATTGGCAACGATGTATCATTTCTTCAGAGAGGATCTTGCTGTTTCCTTGGTGAGGGGGTATTTTTCTGTATCAAGTTAATAGAAGTCTTAGAAAAGAAACAATTATTAAACTCTAATAATTGGTAACCCTCAGTCGAAATATTTACTGAATAGGGTTAAAAATATTCAATACAGTGTGATCTAACTGTGATGCCAGTTTGAACCTGACATCAGTAGTATGTAAAGTTTCAGTCTTCCTTTTTGCATATATAGGTGTATGATTATATGTACATAGTTAGGAATATAGATATTAGGTGGTTTAGAAACCTGGAATTTTCACTAAAATTAAATATTCAAAATGAACGGATGGTCCCACAAAACTACTGCATATATAGTGCTGTATTATTATAAACAATGAGGTAAGTACTAGAGAACATAAGAGTTAAAAACTGAAGCTGAAAAGTAGCAGAAATAGCTCGCAGGTGAAGACCTAAGCAGCCAGGTGCACCTGAAAGCTTTTCATCCAAACAGCAATGAGAATGATTTTGAATGGTGTAGAATCTCAGGTATCCACCTTAACTGGAAGGCCACGCGTGGACCTGCTGGATCAGCCGTTCTTTTAACTGAAGATTAACACAAATTGCTCCATTATTCCAGCGGAGTGAGTGCCCACGTAGCTGATACAGCTATTGCTGGCATGCAATACTTGACTTAAAAAGTCTCGTTTCAAACTAAAAAACACTCTAATCCACAGTAAAGATATTTGACGGGGAAGCACCTCCTGGTTAAGTCATCTTCGTTGCGTCTTAAATTCTAAGAATTGTACACATTAGATCACTTGCACCTAATGTTCATCTTTGGAAAATTTTAAAAGTTTGAGGGATCTGGTTGGCAGATTGAGTCTGCCAGTCAATCAGGCAGACTTTGTTTCAAGAATTCCCTCTTCCTCACCCTGTTCTTTTGTGGTTCTACCCCACAGCATTCTCAAACATCAAACTGTATTTTTTTCCTAATAATCCACCCCTTCCATTACCATAGTCTTGTGATCCACACTCAGTGTGAATTCGTGTTGTTGTCTTTTTAGGATGTGGGGTCTGTGCGTATGTTAGAGTTTTGGAAAAGGTTGTTTTTATTTACTTATTGTTTTTATTCGAAGCAAGTGCTTCAGCCATATGCGAGACTTTATGAAATCAGGTAGACTTTGTGGCCGTGATAAACATATTTTCCCTCCTACGTCTACTACCTATCAAAGTGCAGTCCCATCTCCCCAACAAACAAAGGGTTACCCAATGTAAAAGGACCTTAGAAATGCTTAGCTCATACACGTTCAACTCTCTTCTGAAGCCTGTGGGAAAAAAAGTAAATAAATGTTCAGCAACCTCGGGGACAGTGCAGTTAGACATATGAATGCAAGTGACATCCTCATGTGCCTGCGGACAGAAAAGGGTCAAAGATAAAAGAAGAACATGAAGATATTTAGAAAAACTTTTGAAATAAAAGGAGAATAGTTTAACAAGGGGCTACTTGCTGAAGGCAGCCAAGATAGGGCTGAATCGAGGGGCTGCCCAGAGTCCCACAGGTCGAGGAAGGGTCCTTGCAAAGGTATTTGTCCGGATAGGACAGCTATTTCTGCTGCGTGGAATGAAAGTCCTGCACCAGGTGACATTTAAAGCTCCTTTTTTTTTTTTTTTTATCAGGAAGCTCCTTGGAATGCCACATGACCTAACTTAAAGCGAGGAGACACGAGGCAAGAGCAGGGGAAGAGAAGGAGAGAGCGGGCGCGGAGGAGAGGAAAGGCGGGAGATCTGCGGCCTGGACTGAAAGTGGCGCAAATTATGGAGCTAAGTGAAGACACTGAGAGTAATGGATAAGTTCCTAATTAATGTGCTTAATTGAACTGAAAAACGAAACTGACTTTTAAATTGTCTTCTCCTGTTACCCTGCAATTGGCAGCTAAGAGCCCCAGATGAAGGACATGTTCTGAGATAAACGCCAACATGTGGAGACAGATACCACTTCGAGGAGGTATTAAGAGATCCAAATACCCCGCAGTCGTCAACCTTGTCCCCTGTGCCCACCGTGATCTTTTAAATTTACAAGTGGATGAGTGAGGGAAGCTGCAGCAAACCACTTTCCCTTTTATCACGTTCCCCAGCAGGCTGGGTGGTGTGTTGTGATGTAGCTGAGAGGACACAGCCTTGGGAACACACTTAGTTTGGGGCCAGTGAGATGGATTTACGTAGGTCTCAGTCCCTTCTGTTTGTAATGAGGTCACTGCTGGCCTTCCCAGTGCGGGAACGGCCTCCACGAACACATCCTGCCACCCAACGCGCCGGCTCGTCCAACGCTAGGGCATGAAGGTGCAGGACAAGGATCGTGTCGTAACATGGATGTGTCCCAGGCGCTCGTCACGGAAAGTATGTAAGGAGAGGAAGAGAAAATTTTAAATGTTTGGAACCAGAAGCTAGCTGTGGAATTTTTTCCCCAAATATTACAAGGCATATTGAAAGGAAAATAAATATGTAACTACCCTAAAAATTTACTTGATCTTACTGAAACAAGTTACAAAGCTAAAAAAAAGCTTTTCTATACTACTGATTTTTTTAAAATGAACAAATGTGTTTATAGAAAATGAAATAACAAAATTATCTTTATGTGAAAAAATGAAGAGAGCAGGAAGCCAAAAAAGCAGTGAAAACAGTATTATAAATGTGTGTTAAAAATTAATAATAAAAATATTATGCTGTTTTTCTAATTCTATCACGGTTTTGGTATTCGACAGATTTTTAGCTGTCACAATTTGTGACTTCTTTTCCCATGTTAAATAAGCATTTACTCTCTTACCTAACATGTTGCATTTTTATTTTGTATCATTTTCCTTAAAGAGCGTCTCTGAACTTGTTTCAGCTTGAGGCCCACCTAAACCTGGGTGGCCACTTGCTTGTTCTGTAAAAGCATCGACGGCCAGAGGAGAGGTGACAATCAACAGAGAAGGCCACACCGAGAGTCATTAATTAAGGTGACATTTGCTTTTCCTCCCCGTTCCCTTTCCCAGCAACCCACATCAGAGGAGGTCGGCCTCGTTAGGCAGGATAGAGCCTCAAAATGGACCATGGCCCCAGCTTTAGACCTGCTCTCTCTCCAGCCTGGCCCTTGACGGAGTTTTTAAAAAAGAATACAACTTTGAATTGAATATAAAAGTAGAATTTAAACTGAACCAGACTGAACTTTGAATAGCAGAAAGGTACCAAAAACTTAGGGAATCTGCCCCAGATACTATTAAGAGACCTGTTACCTGCTCAGAAAAGAAGATGCCACAGACCACATCCGGGGACAATGGATGGAGGAAAACGAAAGCAAGTTGGGTCCACGCAAACAGGGAGAGGGACAATAGTGCACCAGCTTGGACTGGAAATAGAGCTGACCTTGGCACTGGGATGTCTGATCCCCACGCGGTGAATAAAGGACTTCAAGGAGTAAATTATCTTAACATAGATTTATATTAAAAATAAGTTGCTCTCTAAATAAGTGACTAATCTGGGAGTAGGGAGACCTATTACAAAGATGAGCTGCAGGAGAGAAAACGGATTTCAAAAGCATGGACAAATAAGAATTCAACTCTTGGGGGTGGTAGAAAGTTACCAGCAGCAAACTGTGGGTTTGGGGAGACGTGTTTGGGGGAAAGTGGCTGCAGGGAAGGAAGCATCGTAATTTCCTAGATGGTTTTCCCCATAGTTCTCACCATAGCAGAGGACATTTAGTTAAAGGAACACAGGTGGCCACCTAGGACTTGGCAAGGGGCCCAGCAATGCCAGGAAGGCCAAGGGAGATTCACGCGGCTTCCTCCACCCTCCTATTTCCTGATCATTTCACTCCGTTTTACTTGACCCGACGTCAGGAGGAGGAAGAATGTTATCGCCTCTTTGGATATGCTCCCAGGTATCAGACTCTAAGTTTTCACCAGTCCAACCTCCACCGCCTGCACAAGGCACGTCAGGTCAAGTGACTCTTCTGCTTAAAACTATTCGGTGTCCCTCTTTCTCTGCAGAAGGAAGTTCGAAGTTCTTACTTTGGCATACCAACTCCTTCCTGGTCAGATCCCGGCTTTGTCTAACGTCTCACCTACTGCGTTTTCCCGCAGAGAACGCCGTGGGTAGGTGCTGTGCCCTTTCCAAGCTTCCCACCTTCTGAACAGACCCAGACCCCTTCCTGCAACGCTCTCCCCGCTTTGCCACTTCCCAGTCACCCTTCGTGACGCAACTGAAGTGAGTCGTCACCTCTGCATCATCTTGCGGGGGTCCTGCTCCCGCAGTGCTCACGGCACCTTGTTACACGCCTCCGACATGGTGCTTATTGAATCGTCATGGCCCCTTTGTTCTTCCGTCCTTCCTAACAGCCGCTGAACACTGTGAGACCTGGGACAGGGCCTGATGCCTGGCGATTGCTCGACAAACACTAGTTTATTTGTTGACCGAGTGAGGATGAGCTGGAGAGGGAAACTGGGTAGCAAAGAAACGAACCGGCAACTTTTGCAAGTGGTGACTAGGTCTTGACCCATGGCAGTGGTGCAGTGAGATGGGAAAGACATTTCTGAAAGAAAATGTAGGATTCGTGGAAGAAATGATGTGGGGGATTAGGAGGAGAGGGAGGTGGAGGAGGACGATCTTCCCAGCTTAGACGAGCGTTGACATTATCAAACGCTCCAGACACAAAAGACACAATGCCACGTTTGGGGGGTATGCATATTGAGTTCACATTAGGACATAATGACAAGTTTCTTTCCTATAAATTCATTTTCCTTTATTAGGTTTCTCCATGTTCTACATCACTCCCCATCAACGCTTTACTTACTAAATACACTCTCAGTGATCTTTGCTCAAAATCTAAGTGCAAAGTGGCCACGTGGGTACCAGATAATCCGTGAACACTAGCTGGGTGTGCTAACAGTCACAAAGGTCCTGTGAGGATATTTTGAAGACACATCCAAATAGGTGGTTTTGTGCTTTGAGGATGTAACTGTCACCTCCAAGAAGTGCATGGTACAGTCATTTTAGCAGTTGTTAACCTGTTTCACTTCTGTGTTCTTTCTGCTCCCTAAGTACTACAGAACACCACAGGGGTGCTGACAAAGAAGCTCCTCTCACGTGATAAACAAATAGAAATGCAGTCACATTAGTTCATGCAAAGGGCAGGGAGACATCATATGAATAAATCACATTTAAATAACCCCCAAACTGGGGCCATTTTGTTTTGAAATGTGCACGATCAATTAGACTAAATGCCAGTCTTTATCTGCTTGTCTGGAAATCCGTAGTATGTCAGCCCACCTCACAAAGGGTGTATCCTCTATACCCTGTTCAATAATTCTACTCCTCTCCCACTTCTTGCTAGAATGAAATCCCAATACCTGTGCAACTAGAGAAATTTCCCAAGCCAAAGAAGATGTCTTGTCCTTGAAAATTAAGAGCAAAAATATATTATCAGGGCTCTTCAAAGGTTAGCTAATAGAGTTCTCCAGAGAAATAGAAAACATGTGTGTGTGTATATATAGATACACATACACACGCACATATACATGTATATGTATATGTAGTCCCGTAATCTGCCATCTACAAGCTGGGGAACCAGGAAAGCCAGTCTGAGTCTGAAGGCCTGAGAACCAGGACTGCTGATGTCCCAGGGCAGGAGAAGATGGATGCTCAGCTCAAATCGAGAGAGCAAATTTGCCAATTCCTTTACTTTCTGTTCCATGCAGGTCCTCAGTGGATTGGATCATGCCCACCTTTCATTGGTGAAGGCAGATTTTCTTGACTCAGTCTACCAATTCAAATGCTAATCTCTTTGAGAAACACTCTCACATACACCCAGAAATGTTTTGTCAGTTTTCTGAGTATCCGTTAACCCAAATTGACATATTAAAATTAACCATCACACTAGCCTTGCTCAGCTACGATAAATTTATTTTATCAAAATACAGCAGAGTTGCTGTTGATATCAATTAGAAATTTGAATTCAATAGCATCTGAAATGCTAAATGCTTGAACGAGTAAGAATTAGTTGTGTTTAATTAACATCAAACAATTCCAATTACACCTAATCCTATTTGCAATTGGTTTTCTGACATCTTGCTATCGTGCAACTGGCCCTGGTAGCTTGCAGTCCCAGGTTATTAAGGATAAGGGTATAGCCAGCATTAAATAGGTCTAAAAAGCTGGATTTCTAAAAAAAAATAAGAGATTACTTGCTTTCCAAAATAATAGTCCACTTCACTAAAGAAACCCATTTTTTGTCTGTTGGTTAAGGCCTCACGAAGATAGTCTCTGTAGAAATTACCAGAATGAGAACTGCTAATTACATATTATTGACTAGTTCCTGCATTTTTCCTTGAAAGCATTTAATTAAAGTCAGATAAAAGGTTCTTTCCCTAAATTTTCCATTCATAAGGACCCTTGTCTCTTTTCTAATCTATCTTCACATAAATCAAGATGCATTTCTACAAGGAGATGTGGTATGGTTAAAAATGCTAATCTTCACCAAACTATCAAACTGATTATAAAAATAGTAAGTTATTTCAAGGTTTTGCTTTCCGGCTAGGCCAACTGGATTCCAGTAGTGATGACCAAAAAAGAAGATATTTTATTTCTTAGGAAGTGGCACCCACTTTAATATTTTGCATTAAATTCAAACACAAAATATAATTTTGAAGTCAAATAATGAAAAGACATGTCTCATTTCTTAAGATGTTTGTGACCCAGAATCAGTCAATGTACTATTATAAGTCTATATGTAGTTACATTACTGTGTAGTGGTTCATAAATAATCAATTTTACTAAACTAGACACGAACATTGCAGACTTTGGATTTAATTCCTTGTGTCACTTATTTTTATTACCTCTGCCAAGTTCACCGTTAGCTATTCATTCCCCTTATCCCTTCTGGCGGTTTTATCATAAACAATGTTGTAGAATTGTTTACCCATTTTTAAAATTAGTTTTTGACTACTTTATCTCAATAGCAAAAGATTCTGATGTTGCTTACATAGATGCAATATATTTTTGTGAAGAGCACATTTTGTAGGTAGAAAAGTTGATTCAGAAACTGCCTATGTTTAAGATTTGGAGGGTGGTCTGAAGACCAGAGAGCAGAGGCGGGTGCCTCACCGAGACGCTCCCTCCCTCCCTCGTGCTTGTTCGTACTGCGGTTTTCACCGGGTTTAGAATCTGCAATTTCTAGACTGCCAGCCTCATTAGGGCAGGAGCTGGGTTCTGCTTTGTCCACTGCTGGAGCTTTAGCCTTTAGCCCAAGTGCTGGCCCAGGGGGGCACTCTGTAAACATTCGTATTCACTTTCCGTTGCTGCCACAGTGAATTGAAGGATAGAAATGTATTACCTTACAGTTGTGCAGGTCAGAAGCCCCACAGGAGTCTCACAGGTGCCAGCAGGGCTGCTTCCTTCTGGAGGTCCTAGGTGACAAGGTGTCCCTTTGCCTTTTCCTGCTTCTAGGCTGTTCGCTGTCCTTGGTTCAGTCCCTTCTTCCACGTTCAAAGCCAGAGCAGCAGACAGACCCCTCTCGAGCTGCCATCTTGCCAGTTCTCTGCAGCGTGGGAAGGTTCTCGGCCCTTAAGGGCTCGGGATGAGATTGCAGCCACCTGGGTAACCCACGCTCCTCTCCACCTCTCAAGGTCTTTAATTTTAATCATGTGTGCAAAGACTCTCTTGGCAGGGAAGGTAACATGTTCCCAGGTTCCCAAGATCAGAGCAGGGACATCTTTGGGGGGCCTATGACAATATTTATTAAATAAGAAAGACTCCTGGAACTGTCACCTTAATTTTTATCACCAAACCTAGTCACCTGCTTCTAACCATCCGGTGAGCTCCACGTCCATTCCCAGTGGACACTGGCACTTCTGATGGCCACGGCTACAACCCTCCCTAAGAATCCTTTGCTTTGATGGGTCTGGCTCCTGCCACAGTGTACCTCTGCCCCTGCTCACTGGCACTCCACCATGTCACTAATCTGCCATTAGGGATCACTGTCAACAAGGAATGGGAGTGACTCTTCTGAATGCCAGAGGCTCAAGACGAGTCCGTGGCAAAACGGGAGAGAAGTGAAGGAGGGAGGGAATGCCCCCTCTCGGTTTTGAGCTGTGCGTGGTGAGAGGCATTCCGGAGTTTTGTTGATGGCATCCCATTGTACAGGGTTTCTAGTATATAAGTTCTAATGTCTGCTCTAGTACTGAGGCTATAACAATGAGAAGAAATAAAAGACATTTTCACAAACAGTCTGACTTATTAAAAAGAAGTAAAACCTACAGAAAGCCAATAGAATAGTAGTAGTAGAACAGTAGAATAACGGCATAGCTGTTAGATGAGGATGAGAAACCAGCAGCTGGAAACATACTTGCAGTTTCTTACATCATTGTGTATTGTCATCAATAAAAGTCTCCAGTGGGCAAGAGGACCCTGTATTAAATCATGCCTTTCTACGTTCTGTGTTTCTGATGCTTTGTCATCTGGGGCCTTGCTGGTCCTCTCCAGGCCAGCGGATTCCTACAGACAGCGAATGACGTGGATGGCCAGTGTGCCTTTCCTACGCAAACTAGCCACCCAGAGTCCATACCTGCCAATTGCCCTCTTTATCCAGCTCTCACACACCAGGGTCACTATTCCCCTGCTCTAATTACCCCAGAGCCTGGTATCAGACAGCTCAGGGCAACCCCTACATTCCTCCCTCCCCGTATTTCCAGCGTGATGAAATTATTCCAACTACCCAATCCTAAACCTGCTTAGCCTGTCTACCCTGCCTCTCCAACTTCTTGCAAAAAAACACAATAAAGGCTCTAACCCAAATGTTCCTCCCTCTCTCTGCCTCCTGAATGACCCCAGTGCCTCCCTGTGTGTCCCTCTGTGGTGTGACATCCTCCTCCTTTCGGGAACTGAGAGTACCAA
>RJWJ010031289.1:0-19309 GCA_004363605.1 Indri indri
GACAGATGTAATGATGGAAGAGTTAGAGGTCCCGATCCTAGGAGAGATGAAGACCTATGCTGCTTCCCCAAGAGCCTGTTTTACAACGGGCCGGAGCAGGGTCTGGATGTAGGTCGTGGTGGGGAAGAGGCTGGAAGCGGGGCAGCCTCTGTGTGTGGTTACCTGAGGGTCCAGCAGACACCTAAGGCCTCTGGATCTCTAAATTTGCCATTCCTGTCCAAGCAGAGGTAGAATTCAGATATGACTGTATTTTCTAAAGTTCAAACAGGGAAGGGGAAAGCCTTTTTCAAAATCACAGAACGTTCAGGTCCGGTACCAGCATTTGATACCCACATTGGATCTATGAGGCCGTGCAAGGTGCAGTTCCTGCCATTGGGCTCTATCCCCCTACCGCTTCCACACCAGTGGGCAGTTGTTCTATGAGTTCCTCCAAGTACCAAGCCTCCCTTTCTCCCCCTTACCCTGGGGCATTTTGCATATGGCGATCCCTGTGTACACTTCCTTCTCATCTTTTGTGCCATAGTTTAAAAGTCACTGCCCTACAGAGTCCATTTTTAACCATTGCCCCAATCCAGACTACATATCCTACCCCCTCACTTCCACTCACATTATTCATCCCCATAGCACCCTGTTTTCTTCCCTTCAAAGAACATCTCTTTATTATAATTATATATTCATTTGCCTTTATTTTTAAATTTCACCTGCTCCACAAAACCACAAGCTTTCTGAGGACAGGGGTCATACTTATTCACCTCTGGCTCCAGCGCTTGACACAAGCAGGCACTCAATAAACCTGATGAATGAATAGATGAGTGGGAAGAACGAATGAACAAATGACTAAAAACCCGCTAAGGAGAATTACAATGCAGCACGAGCAAGGGTGGATCTGACTGAAGGGTTGGGGTGCAGGTTTGCTTAGGTGCGAGTTGTCTTGTATCCAGAACAGATAGGATACATTAGATGTTCCTAATTCACTGTGTCTAAATGGGACACCTTGAGAGGTGTCACAAAAACAGCAGGAGCTCCAGAGCATCGGGCATTATGGGGCAGGTTTGGGAAAGAAAGTAGAAGTGGTAAAGAGAAGAGTTGGTAGAAAGAGATTAAATAACTAACACTTTTGATTGAGAACCGAATGTAAAATTGATACTACCATGTTCAACTCAGACAGGCTTAATTTAACACCTGTTGTGCACAAATGAATGGAAACCCGGGGAAAGGGCAGTGCTTACACAAGGGGGCCCTGGAATGTTGGGAAAAGGTGGATGGCACATGCCCCAAACATGAAAAGGTGGGGTTTCAGTTACAGGCAGCACACAGGCTGCTTTTACACAAAATTTCTATGCCAGAGTTTGGCCAGGTGCAGGAGAAGTCCCTGACTGGAGTCATTTTTCCTGGCCAGTCCTATGGCTGGCCCCTAAATCACAGGGAATTGCTGAAAATTAGATAGCATGCTGGCAGACATTTTTAAGAGTTGGTGAAAAGAGTTATTCAACGAACAACTATTTTTTAAGCATCTCTTTTGAATCTGGCACCATGTTATACATGGTGGGGAATTAAAAATGCACCTAGCACCCTCTCCATGATCTCAAGTTTACTTTCTAATTAGCAAATTGAAATTAACTCAGGTAAGGACAACATAATAAGTTATTAAATATTTACCTGAGGCTAAGAGCATGGGTACTCCGGGGTTTAGGAGAGGAAGAATTCATTATGGGCTGCAGAAATTTGAAGTGGTTCTGGGGAATCTGAAGATGGGATTGAACAGGTTGGAATCAGCCCCTACTCTTTTCAGGGCAAGGGTGGGTGTGGGGAAGGGGATGAGGGGCAGTTACTTTGTGTGGCAACTTGAGGCTCCAGCAGACACTTCAGGCCAGTGCAGAATCAAGCACAAATTGACATAAATGTTCTGATAAGAGAGTCCAGAAGGGTGTCTGGGACTTTGGGGGATTGCTGGGATTTGGGGGTTGCATTTGCCTTCTCTAAGTTGAAAGCAGAAAATTTCAGGCTATGAGGTTATGCTTCAATATCTATCCTTCAACCAACTGTAAAAAAAAAAGTCATTTGTAAATTGGCTTAAAAAGCATAGAAAAGCATTTTAAACATATTGTGCAGCACTGCCATCTGCTGGAATTAGTGAGAACACCTCCCAGAAGGAGGTGGTGTCTCTGGTTTAACTCCATGAGGCTGGCCTTAGCACAAACTTGAAAGTTTGTTATTGTTTCCTCCTCTTCTGACCCCCAAACCCCTGCTTGTTACCCATCCTACACTTATCTTCTTCCTTTTTCAAGTACAAATATAGGAATAAAGATGCAGTGTTGCATTTTTCAGCTTTTGGTTCCCTATGTCAGCTATGTGGAGTATCAAAGTTAATATGAATGATAATTTTGATTGGTTTGACTAGGGACAGCCATTGGTAACATTTAATGTAAAAAAAAAAAAATTTTTTTTTTGGAGTCCTCTGCCTTCCCACAGAACCCGGATTGCCATCCTGGGTCTCATTCTTATTCCCCATTGTGAACTCTACTAATGATTTGATGTGAGTTGATAAAGGATTATGTTAAAATGTGAGACACAGAACCTTGAACATGTATCAGAAGTCAAATTTTGGAAAATGTTGAAACCAAATGTTATAGAAGAGTGGATTCTGTGTCAATTCGAAAACTTAAAACATCATATTATACTATACACAAATTATGAGAAGTTTAGCGTTTGAATCTACTTTAACGTGTAATCCATATGAAACGGTGAGGGTATACTATTTATTTATAACTACAATTGCCTTCAAAGAAGAGTGGATCATATTAAAATGAAAGATTCTTCTGTTGAACTAAGCAACCTGATGAATTTGGTTATGCATATGTGGGGCCGTGAGTATGAGGCTAAAAGAACTGAATTGCTCTGTTGAAGAAAAATGGAGGAATTTTTTCTTGTGTCAGAGGGAAAAGAGGGGATGCAGGGAAAGAGGCAAGGCCCAGAATCATGGCAAGAGGCCGGATTATCAGACACGGTTTAGGGTCATTGCTTCTTTCTCTCTTCTCTCTCCTCCCTCTGTTCCTTTCTCTCTCTTTGTTTGCTTCTTTCTTTCTCCCCTCTCCCAGTCTCCCAGGACAAAAGACTGGGTGTTCTAGCTTCTAATTGTTAACTGGTTCTTCAGCCTTCCAAAGTAGGTTGCTTCGTTTTTTTTGAGGAATTTATTCCAAATCTCTGAACTCTAAAATCCAACTCCTGAGACAAACCCCTCCTTTAGATTGAGTCCCTTGATTTCTTAGGCCATTCTTCCTCGGGGTTTAGAGCAGCTTTTAATCCCAGCGTCAAAGGACAGCTGATGTGGACAACTAGTTCCCGTTCATAGTTCCTTCCAGGGGGTTTTGGGATTCTGTGCACAACAGTCTGGAAGAGCGATCCCCAACCTTTTTGGCACCAGGGACTGGTTTCATGGAAGGCAATTTTTCCCAGGAATGGGGGGTGGGGGTGAGAGGTGCGGGAGGGGGAGGGGGAGGAGCTCAGGCGGTGATGCGTGGCTGGCATCCTAACAGGCCACGGACTGATACCGGTCATGGCCCAGGATTTGGGGATTGCAGCTCCAGAATCTCCTACAGCCTCTGTAAAGATTTGTTCCTATCTTGCCACATCCTTCATTCCAAATTTTAACACTATTTAGAAAATGTTACATAGTATTAATAGTTAAATGATAGATTCTAGAACCACTCAAGGTTTGAACCCTTTTCCCACCTCTTGGTAGATATGTGACCTTGGGCTTACTTAATGTCTGTAAATTCCAATTACTCATGTGCAAAAGGAAATAATTAAAATGCCTGTTTAAGTAGTTTTGTAAGGATTTTGAAAGCATAATACATGTATTGCACCTAGAACAGCACCAGGCAGATATTATGAGTTAGCCGTGATAGTCAATGTGTCACTAGAGTCAAGACAGAACACTAGGTAGTATTCCTGGATAGTATTCTATCCAGGTGTTCAATCTAAGTGGCATCAATTAATGTTTGCCCTTCAGAGTCGGCTATCTGTGAGGCACCTGTGTGTTCCCGGAAGGTATGGTTTTCCCAAAGCTTACACGTCACCTTTATTGTTTTTTTTTTTCTTTCTTTCTTTCTTTCTTTCTTTTTTTTTTTTTGAGACAGAGTCTCCCTATGTTGCCCCAGCTAGAGTGCAGCGGTGTCCATCATAGCTCACTGCAACCTCAAACTCCTGGGCTAAAGTGATCCTCCTGCCTCAGCCTCCTGAGTAGCTGGGACTACAGGCATGTACCACCATGCTGGCTAATTTTTCTATTTTTTGTAGAGACTGGGTCTTGCTCTTGCTCAGGCTGGTTTCAAACTCCTGAGCTCAAGCAATCCTCCTCCCTCAGCCTCCCAGAGTGCTACGATTACAGGTGTGAACCTCGCCCAGCCTCACCTTGATTATTTCTTTAGTTACTCTACTTAGGTGCCGTCATGAAAGGCGGTATTGAGAATTCTAGTTCACTATTTATAGAGGAACCCCTCGGTTCAGAGCACTTATAGGAATATATACATGGCATTTCTGTGCATGTTTCTAATAATTAGATGCTGTTTTTTTTCTTCACTTCAAGTGAAATACAACAAAATGTTTAATGAACAAATTTATCTTAGTAAATATGAAACTGTCAGAGGAGGTATTTGTGGTTGGGGTGGGATCCATTGTGTGTAGCTTGATCTCAGGAAAAGAGGAAGCTAAGGAAGAGAAGAAACCACACCTCAACGCAGGGAACCTTGGCTCAGAAAAGATGTGGAGAGGAATGGGGAGGCTGGAGCCCTGGGAGGGAAAGGGGAGTGGGGAGACGAGGGAGTGTACAGCAGAAAGCTCGGTGATACACTTGCTTTAAATTAAATATACACTTGCTATGTTGTTCTATGCGGAGGGAAAGAGGAAGAAAGTCAGTTTTGTGGGCTATTTTAACCTGTAACGAACGGGTGCCTATGGTGTGCTTATAATGCTGTTTCTTGATCTATTTAATATAGACTTTATTGATTCCTGTGATGTTAAGTTAGGATTTACTTATTGAACTTGAACTCTTGCCATCACAATTCCTTCTGTTTCAACAGTTATCACTCAATTTTTACCTACTTTATAGTTTTATAATTTACAATAACATACTTGAAACTTAATTCTTACACCATCAAGTTTTAACTATATCTCTTGACTTCTCCCTTTGTAAGATGAGGTTTTATGTCTCTACCCTTCTGCTATGGTTTGAATGGGTTTTTGTTTTTGGTTTCTTTTTTTTTGCCCAGGCTAGAGTGCAGTGGCGTCATCATAGCTCACAGCAACCTCAAACTCCTGGGCTCAGACGATCTTCCTGCCTCAGCCTCCAGAGTAGCTGGGACTACAGGCATGTGCCACCATGCCTGATTTTTCTATTTTTTGTAGAAAAAATAGAACTGGTCTACAACTCCTGGTCTCAAACTTCTGGCCTCAAGGGATCTTCCCTAGCCTCAGCATCCCCAAATGCTAGGATTACAGGAGTAAGCTACTGTGCCCAGCCTGGTTTGAATGTTTTTGTCCCCTCCAAATTCATATGTTAGAAATTTAATCTCCAATGCAACAAAATTGAGAGGTCAGGTCTAATGGGAAGTGTTTATAAGGGATTAATGCCCTTACGAAAAGGGCTTGCAGGAGTGAATTCTCTCTCTGCTCTTCTGTCATGTGAGGAACAGGGTTCCTTCCCTCTGGAGGATGCAGTGTTCAAGGTGCCATCTTGGAAGTGGAGACCGGGTCCTTCCCAAACACTAAACCTGCCAGCACCTTGATCTTGGACTTCTCTAGAAATGTGAGAAATAAATTTCTGTTCTTTATAGGTTACTCAATCTCAGGTATTCCATTATAGCAGCACAAAATAAACTAAGACACCTTCGCTTTCCTCTTTTCCAACTAAAATATTATCAAGGTTGGAAAGATTTACATTTGTTTATAACAGATAATTACTGATCCCAAAAATTGAAGAATAAATGGCATTTATACTATGCAAACATGATTTACCCTACAGCCAATTAGAGTCTCTAATTGCATTTCTTTCATGAGGTATGTCAGTTTGACCCAAGATAAGACTGAATACGCAAGAAATTTATTAGGGGAAATACCTGTGAGAGAAAATAGGAAGAGAGCCGAGAGGCGGGGAGAGCCATCTGACTGTGATGCAGGTCTGATCCCATATGTAGGAGACAGAGAAGGAAGAAAAGTTGGGTGGATGCATCTTAGATTATAGTATAATTTTATACTATAAATTTTATAGGAAAATTTGGCAAGACTGGTGAGGAGTCCTTGAGCCCAAGTTGCCTGTCAGAGTTCTGCATCTCCTAGCAAGGAGCCTGACTTAGTATCCCTGCCATGCTGGGAAGCACAGCCTCAGTGCAAATATAATGATGGATTTCAGTCTGTAGCAGATGGGATCCTCAGTCACTTATAATCCTGATAGCTAGAGATCTAAGAGGTGCTTCTCATGTCTACCACATTAGGGTTACAATGGTATTATCCCTGAACTTCTCAAAGACTGTTCTAATTGTCAAGGCCAAATGTATTCTCGTTTCTTGTAATTCACCAATTATATAAAAACATGCCACATTTTTATAGTTCTGTCATGTTCTTCAATCTCAATAGTAAACATGGTCCACAAAAGAACAATCCTTGGGCCTGCCTGTGTTGTGGATGATGTCATGTAGGCATAGCCACATCATGGCCAGATAAACTCCGTCAATTAAGGTTAAATCTGGTGTAACAAATGTTATTAATTACAGGTAGAAACGCTGTCAAATGGGGGAAAATGCTACTGAACCAGGAGCCAGGAGAAAAAATTGCGGTCCACAGATTAGCTGTGAAATCTTAGTAAGTCACATCACCAGTCCAAGTCCCAGTTTTCACATCAGTCAAGTTGGCTAGAGCATGCATTTTCTCAGGGTCCTCCTGGTTCCAAAGTTCTGTGGGTCCACAAGGTTGTTCTTGAACTGAGGTAATTTGCCTTGTGGACTCAATCTAGAAAGGAATAGTGAATGCTTATGTTGTCTTTGAAACTGTAGCTGATAGCATATGCTCAACTGCTAAGACTATCTGTATACCCAGAGAGGACAGAAAATATCTCTAAAAGCTCCGTTACTCTGAAGCCAGTTTTCCTGTCAGTTGATTTATCATTTGTTGGAAGGGGTTTTCTTAGCTTCTGTGAGGTGGGGAGCATTGCTTAGGTGCTGAGATTTGGAGAGGAGGCACTTCTTTACCCAATGGGTCAAATTACCTTGAAGGGTAATCACAGCCACTTCCCCAGGCATATTTTTAGGTTTGTCTAATAGGCAAGGAAAAGAACTAGGGCCTGGCATCATAGGATTTTATCAAGCTTGACAGAATGAGCTTATCTAACTAGTAGGATTTGGACCTATTTCAGAGGCTTTGAGTCACTCAGTAAGGGCAACTTCCAGAGTTGGAGGTAGGATACCATGCAATTCAACTCGAGCAAATTTTATTGGGCCTATTATATACCAAGTATTATATATGATGAGGGATTCAAATGCAAACCAGATATTCAAGGAATTTAGAATCTCTTGGCTTAAACCAATTAGTCTAATTAATTTTATTCCACTTATATTTTTCACACTATAGATCGATGGCTCTCAAACTTTGCTGCACAGTTGTTTCACCTGGGAAACTTAAAAATCATGATGCCTGGACCCAACCCCATGCCAATTAAGTCATTCTCTGGGGGGTGGGACCTAGATATCCATGTTTTGTTTTTTTTAACTTGTTAGGTGATTCCAGTGTGCAGCCAAGTTTAAGGAACAATTTTATAGACACTTACTATACAAAATGTAGTCAGAAGAACAGAAACTTCATCACCAGGGAGCTTGTTTACAGTGAAGAATCTAAGGCCCCTTGTGAAACCTACTGAATCAGAAACTGCCTTTTAACAAGATTCCCACGATTTGCATACATATTAAAGTTTGAGAAGCAGTGGTACACCATGTTTCCCAAAGACTTGTTCTGTTTATGAGAACAGCTCTTGTCTGCTGGTTTCTAAACACAGATTAATTGATGAAGCAAATAACGTTTTTTATGATTCACTTTCTGAATCACTCCTGAATGTGAGTTTTCTCAATTATATGGCAAGTGCTGGAGTTACTACTTTCATGTTGGAGAAATGACCTGCTTTACTAGTTAATATCTTAAAATATTTGAAAAGAACAAAAGCTTTTACTGATAGGTCAGGACTTCAGTTTTGACTTTCCGAAATTCTTGAGTAAAGATCATTCCTTTCCTTGTTTTTCCTTCTTAAACATATGAAACAAAATAAACAAAAACAGCAGAGAACTAGGTAAAACAAAACATTTAAAAAATTTAATTCATAAGATACACTGTAGTATATACATATGTTTGAATATACATAGAAAAAAGATCTGCAAGGATACATATCAAATTGTTAACAGTTTACCTTGGGGGTGTGGAATTGGGGTAGGGTGAGGGGAGTGCTCTTATTTTGAAATTCTTATACTTCTGTACTTTTTGGAATTTTGCAATAGGAACTTTTTACTTTTATAATAATCAAAACCATAACAAAAATTTTAAAAAATAAATATAGTAACAAACACACACACACAATAATTTTAAGAGATACATTGGAGGAATGGAGAATTAAACCACATGGCACACTTCCACTAATACTGTGGTGGCACTTAATTGTGTAGCCTATAATCAAAGAAACAACATTAGAGAAGCCATATTTAGCAACACTGCAATTTAAAAAGTCCCTTTGGATAAGAGCCCTCAAGCAATGATCCCTCAAGATAGATATTAAAATGGAAGGCAGAGCTTCATTATTTCTGAAGGGTCTACAGGAAAAAAAATGACAATCTGAAAACTTCAGACAAAAGATAAAGCTTCACAGAGGTCACTCTGAAATACTAGAACAGTTAACCAAAGGCCAGAAATCGGGGGCATGAAAACACTATCCAGTCTAGACTCAAAACTAATACACTAAAATCTTGGTAATCTAGGGATGTAGATTAGGGACTTCTACTTTATCCATTTGTCATTTCTTCCAATTTCTCAATTTGTCTGCTATCTCAATGATTTTCACATAAAAATACTGTAATTTTAATTGGAAGGAATAAAATTAATTCCATCTAAATTCAGTGTCGATTTATTTTTCTATTAATAGGAAAAAAACCAGACAAACTTGAGGCTAATGATTTCCCATTATTCATTTTTTTCTCATAATTATTTCCAGCCACTTAATAAACATTTTGGAAGATGAAACTTCTGATTTCTCATGGATCCCTGAAGTTCTATATTATTTAAAATTTGAGGAAATCATCTCCTGTTCTAGTTTTTTCTCCTTTTAATGAAGTCACCAGAGATGACAAACTTTTCATTATTATGAACTTTTTTTTTCCAACAAAGAAGATTCTTTAGATGACCATCAGGTTGACAGTTAAATATCCTCATCAAAATCAAAACACTTGTAAATGGAAAGTTCTGTCTTTTGCAAGCTACACTGTTAAGAGCTTAACTCATAATTTTGTACTCCCAAGTGTTCTTGACCTAGGTACCAAAGGTTTATGTAGGATTATATACAATACATAAGTACTATGGGAGATTTGCCAAAATTTAATCTGAAAATTATTATAAATAGTAGAGATAAAGGGTATAAAGTGATAATGACCATACCAGTTTTAAAAGTTACAATACCTGGAATGTTGCTGTTTTTCAATGGATTACAGTATTTTAATTAAAAAGAAAAGAGAAAGAAAACAGCAAAGGATTCACCATAATATATGTAAAGTATTTAACACAATGCCTGCTACACCATAACCATCAATACACACTGGGTCTGTAATGAACAATGGATTAAAACAATAAAACAAACATACAAGAACCCAACATGGAGGGAAAAGCTTAGACCTGATTTCCTAGAGGATGCCTTTAAATGGAAAGTCGAAGCTCACAGAGAGCAGTAAGGAATTCTGTGTTTTCTGGATCTATCTTTTGAGCCCTCTCATAGTACTCAGCCGCTTGCCTCTTTTCTCCCTCGAGCTTGTAAACAAACCCTAGGGCACTTAAACTCTGCACATCTAAAGCATTGTGACAAAGTCTCTTGGTAGCCAATTTCTTCAGAGCACTTGTCAGTTTGGTACGGAGAGATGACCTGTCTTTGACTTTTAAAGCTTCTAAATAATGGTGAATGGCAGTATTTTCTGATTTACAGTGAAATTCCTGAAAGCGGCCATAGTGATAATGGATCTGATGTTTGTGATCATCGGTTATGTTCCCCAGACGAAGGGCTTTACGGAAAATGTCCTCAGCATTACTATACTGGCCTCCCTCAGCATACATGTTGGCCAGGTCTGTGTAGGCAAATGCAAACATAGAGTCTCGTTCCACAGCTGCCTTGAAATGAAATATAGCAGATGCAATCAGCTCATCGACCTTCAGTTTATCCTTTCCTTTAGGTCTGTTGCGTGTGGCCTTCTTGATTTGGATCATTTGTGCCCTGTAGCAAAGTCCCATCTGGTGATGCAGGAAAGAAGAGGTTGGTGTTGCTTCCAAGGCCTTTTTTAAAAGTTCAAGAGCTTTGTCCCAGGAATTTTTTCTCCTATAGAATTTGGCTGCATAACGAAGGACATAAGGCTGGGATGATATCTGGTCCAGGATTTCTTCAATATACTTTTCCCCTTCAGCTTCTGCATGTACATCTTGAAGTTTCAGTGCCAGAAAAACCTTAATGTAGGAGTTATCTGGGTTCAGGGTGACAGCCTTCCTCAGAGGCCCCAGGGAAAAGCTCTTTATAGACCCTTCTCTGTCAGAATCATCCAGCCGATATACCGTGATAGCATAACCGATGTTAAATTCTGGATTGTCAGGTTCCACTTCCAAAGCCTTCTCGAAGGCTGCTTTAGCCTTTTGGTAATACTTTCCTCCAAATTTCAAAAGTGCCCACCCTTTCTCACAGTCTATCTCAGGACGCTCCAACCTGTAGTCAGAAGGACTGGACAATTTCCTGCAGACTTTCCCTACCTTGTCTATATACTTCTGAGCTTCTCCAAGCTGGTCCATGTGATAATACACCCAGGCATAGTTTCCCCAAGTGACCAGACTTCGTACTTCTTCTTCATCTGAGTGCTCTCGCTGGATTATTTCTTCTGCTTGTTCCAAGCACCCTAGAGCATCTTTATTTTGGCCTTTTAGGTGCTTCACATAGGCCAATAGGTTATAAAGAGCAAGTCTGGACTTTGTGGTAAGAAATTCAAGCTGTTGCCCAATTGTATCTTCCACATCAAACAGATCAATGTCTTCCTTAAGTAAATTCCACGTAAAGTGACACTCTAACTCCGACAGAATGGCCTTCAAAGCGTCCTTAGGAATTCCACTGTCAAAGATAAAATCTTTTTTAGTTTTTGAAGAAATAAAAAAATAATTAATTTTCTAAGCTTTAAATGCTGTTCTTTGCATAACAACCAATTTTATCCCTTATTTGATTTTACAGTTAAAGCACTAGGTTCCCATAACCTTATACTAGAGTTTCTTCTATATATAGTTATGTCCTAGAAATATTTCATTTAAATTCCATTTATTGCAAAACCAGTTTTGGAGAGATGACAGGGCTTTCTATGTTATAGGGTATCTATTTCCCTTTGTTAGTCACTAAGCCCTTGAAAATTAGGAATAAATATATACGTATTCAATAATTAACATAAAATTCGGTATTATGAGTAGTGAAGGGAGAGAAAAAGAGAAGGTGAGAAATAAGAAAAACAAGTGCACTGAAGAGGACAGAGAAGCAAAGCAAATAAATCATTTTTGCAGAGAAAGAAAGAGGGAAAGAAAGACAGACTCCTAGAGAGAACAGGCACAGAACAGACAGGAATAGGTATAGCAAGAGAAGGGAAAAAGCTTATGTTTGAGACAGGTAAAAGGAGAGTAATAGAGATTTAGAGGAAGATGGGGAAAAGGAAAAAGGAAGCTTAGTAGGTTTTAATGTGAGTGCCACATCCTTCTGACTCCTGGGATTGTGGGCAACAATAAAGGCTAATACCTATCATTAACTTATCTTTGCCCTTCACTTCAAGAAATATTTGTTGAGTGCCCTATGTGCCAAGCACAGTGTAATTTCTGCAGGGCCCATTGGAGACACTGTCATGAAGTTTATATTATAAGGAATAGTCGATTACAACTCAGTGTTCCAATAAAGTCCTATGGAAGCAACCCAGGAAGGATAGAATCCAGTGTTATGGACGTCTGTGGCTTTTACTTGGCCAGGATCTCTTTTGGTTTTCCTTTGTAAAAACCACCTTTCTCCCCCTACTCTTAGTCCATCCAATTTGAGAAGCGCTGTTTATCCCCATCCCAGTCTGTGGGAAAGCACAAGATATCCCAGTCATTCACTGGTCCCACTGATTTATTCAGATAGTTCAATTAAAATTTAATTTTGCTGAAATCAGACTTCGCTGGAATTCTCTTCCCTTTAAAAATTTTCACCTGGTAGGATATAAGTTTGGAGTTGCTGGTGGTCATTTTTCCAAACCCGTGGAAAGAGCCTGCTTGAGAAAGAATCTAACATAGAGGAAAGCAGAACTTAGATAGGAAGGGAGATTGCTAATATAATTAGCGATCTCTCTCCCTGCTAATATCATTAGCAATCCAGTCTTGCCTGGATCACCTTGTCTACTCCTGAATTTCTATTTACTTAAGCAGATAATCTCCCTCTCCGCTTACACCAGTTTGAACTGGGTTTCTACTGTTTACAACTGACAAGTCTTGATTAATACACCTAATTTTACATGTTTGTTTTGCTGAAGGTAGTGATGATATAGTCCAGGAAAGACTTTCTAAATCTGCCACTGGCCATAATTAAAGGTCACCAGAAATGTACAGAAAAAAATTACTTAAGGCCTCCCTCAACAGAGGGAAATGCTCTGAGATGAAAAGTCCTCTTACGTGTGCTCTGTGTGTGTGTGTGTATTTCCCTTTCTGCTACACATAGAACCTCCCTCCTTGTATGTACAATATAAATATGTACTTACATAAATGTGTATGGGTAACTGCAGTAATATTTCTACCAATAAACATTTATTGATCACTTCATGTCACATATGCCAGGAAATATTCTATTATAGTGGACAAAGCACTCCTTCACTAACAAGATAGAAAAAGATCCTTTCTTCATGGTAATTTCATTCTGGGAGAGGGTGCCAGGGGAGTTGACAGAAAATAAACATGTAAACAAATAAATGGACAGCATAATTCCCGATAGTATTTAGTGCTAAGAACTAAAACAACAACAGCAGCACAATGGGATTGAGTTGTGGTGGTGGTGGGCAGCGGGTACTTTAGTTATGGCTGGCAGGAACCAGCCCTTGCAGAAAGGGGCAACTGAAGTAAGGAGGCAAGCATACAAGATCTGGGGGCAGAGTGGTCTAAGCCAGTGCTTCTTAACCAAGGTGATTTTGTCCCCCACCGCCCCACAGGACATTTGGTAATGTCTAGAGACCATTTTAGTTGTCACCACTGGAGGATTGCTACTGGCAATGAAGAAAATTCTGAGATGCGAGAATGAAGTTAGTACCAGGGAGTCACCGGCATACAGATGAACTTGAAAACTATGAGACCCAGAATGAGATTACCTAAGGAGTGGCCACAGATAAAGAAGAAGGTCACAAACTGAGCTGTAAGACACTTCAGGTCAACAGAGAAGAAGGATCAGGAAAGAAGGCCAAGAAAGAATACTCAGTGAGAAAGTAAGAAAACCAAGAAACCTGGTGCAATCGTAATGGAAGCCTAAGAAAAAAGTATTTAAGAAAGAGATGGATATTCAACATGTAAAATGATTTTAAGAGGTGGAAAAAATGAGGACAGAGAAGAGATTATTGTTTTGGCAGGAAAGTTGTGAGGGACCTTGATACAATGTGCCTTTCATGGGATAATTCTTTATCCTGGGGTCTAATGCTAAGTGATGTTTGCAACGTGACGAAATCACCTAACCACGCATTTCTCCGAATGAATTCCCATAGTTAAGCGACACAGGACTGTAAATATTGCTGAATGAATGCATACAGTTATATACTGCCAGCTCCTGGTATGTCCAGCCCAGAGGTGCAGGACTAGATAAAAAGCACCTGAATTCCAGATAAATGAATTCCTGCCAGTTCTTTTCTTCCTACTAATGTCTCCTGACTTTCTCCCATTTCAGTAGTCCCTGTTCCACTTCTTTTATATCCTGGTATGAACTGACTGGCTTCAAGTTTGGATTTTGAAAGTAGGTTTTCAATTGTTTCCTGTGATCCTACCTGGGAAACCTGGTTGGGTTGTCCCTTGGGAATTGTTTCCTTTCTCTTGTGTAACTGCACCAAAAGCATGGGTGAGAAATGACATTCCCTTACAGCCTGCCCAAATCCATGACAATAAGACCTTAATGGCTTCCTGCCCATCACAGAGTGAAACAAACCTCTGCCTCGGTTCTGAAGGTCGCTACTAGCCCAGCCCAAAGAGGATGAGGAGAGGTATCATGAATGCGCTGTGAGATCTCAGGACAATCACGCACTGAAGTGCTTTGCCCAGGCTCTATGGAGTTTATGCACAACTGGACACCATAAAAGTTTTACTGTTTAAACTCTGTCTATTTGATTTTTTAACTTTGTTTCTGGGAAGCCGTTAGAGGCTATTGTGTCCGAAGAGGCACCTTTTATCTTTAGACAATTCTGTTCTTTTGCTAGGAAGAAGCAGTCTTTAATTGTCCCTGGGAGACAGTCCCCAATGGGACCAAACCCTCTTTCATCCAGTCCTGCACATACAGTGTACTCCATCCCCCTTTCCTAGTTGCTTTTCCAAGCCCCTTCGTGTTAGCTCCCTCCTTTCTTATAAATGTTAAACTTCTTTTTAACTTATAATAATGAAAATGGTTAACATTTACTGCACAAATATTATATGCTAAGCAGTCAATTAACCCTTTCCACAGTCCCCAGAGAGGGATGCCATTCATTTTTACAGAAAAGAAACAGACTTAACAGTGTTTAAGAAACTTTGCTCTAGGACACCAGCTAGTAGGTGTTCAGGGTCAGGATTTGGAACAAAGGATTATCCTGCTTTTAGAGCCCAAGACCTTAACCTTTCATTCCTCAACCGATTAAATGCGGGTGGTTCACTAACCGCGTGCAGGACAGGGTGCTAGCCCTGGGGAATACAAAATGGACAAGAAACAGACCCCACCGTGCTAAATTAGTCGAGGAGACAGATAAAGAAATCCTCATAAAATAATGTATTGGGTGGCACGGTAAAAATCTCTATGTACATGGTACAAAGGTAGCTCCCGGGAAGGGAAGAACTCACACCGCCAAATCAGACAGGTAAAGTGGCAGTGGCAGTGGCAGGCATACGCCACGCCCGGAGGGCTGGGGCAAACCGCGCGTGCCACGCCGAGGGAAGGCAGCGGCAAGGAGAGGCACGCGACGGGCCGAAGGAGACCGGTGCCCCGCAGCCGCCGCCCGGAATGGCCCGGGGGCCTCCCCGGCGGGAGAGGAGGGCGCTGCAGGCGCTGACGAGCTCTCCCGGAGGCGGCGGCCGCGAACCCAACATGGTCACCGTCGCTGGACAGGCCTCCGGGGGGCGTCGCCCGGCCACACGCCCCGACGGCTCCGGCCGCAGCCGCCCGGGATGGGACGGGACCTCCGGGAAGCTTCCGCTCGGACACCCGCCCCGACAGGCCCGACTTCAGACGCCCCGGACAGAGCAGGGCTCCCGCGGAGGGTCCCAGGCGCTGACGCCCGGCTGCCGGCGCGAGGGGCTCGGCCACGTACAGGGCCGCACCCCTGCGCTGCAAACGAATAAAAGAACACCGATTTGCAACACCGACCGACGCAGGGCTTGGGTGGAGAGGCGGAGAAGAGCCCTTACCTCATGGCGGGTGGTCTCTTCCCCTACCGGCGGCGCGCTCCGCTCGCGCTCTGCTCCGGCCCGCACGGCGGCAGCCGCGCGGCGGGCGTGCGCTTGCGCGTGCGCGTGCGCGCGCTGCAGCCAGGCCAGGCGGGCTGTGACACGGCCCCGCCGCCGCCGCCTTTGTTAAAGGAGGGACCCGGCCGGAAAAAGGAAACTGGAAAGTGAATCTGACCCGCGAGCGCTCCGAGGCCCGCTCGGGAAACCGAAACTTAACGCAAGAGCAGAGGAGCTGCGAGCGGAGCCCAGAGTCGTTCGAAGTTGAATTTGCAGCTGGGCCTCGGCCCTTTGGTCTCGGCTCTCACCTGCCTGGCTGAGTCTGCGTGCTGCCTGGTTACCTTTTGTTTTCTTTTTAAATAAAAACGACGGGAAATTGTTCAGCACTATTTAAGTGTAGCAGTGATGCTCTTTCCACCTTTCTACATCCTAAATGGAAACTGATTTCCCTGCTTCCATTCCAGTCTTTTGATTCAACAAGCAACGAACGCGGCAATGCTGGACACCTACGCTATTATTTGTGTTCGTTATATTTAAAGTAGAGAAATTGTGGGCTCAAATGTATGTATGTTTTAAGTTTTGATGGATATTGCCAAATAGCTTTACAAAGAGGTTGTATACATTCCTACCCACAACTCTAGGAGAATGCTTTTCTTACACACCCTTGCCAATTGTGCTTTTTATAGTAAGGTCCCAATAAAGATGGGGGTGGTATTGGGAATCTAAGCAGAAAATACCAAATACCCATACATTAAAATTTTTGCCCCTCCAAATTCAGTCCTTCGTGCATTCAACAAATTTTACTGAACAACTGTAAGAGCCAGACCTTGTTGAAATTACTGTCAATATAGCAATAAAGAAAACAGACAAGGGCTTTAGTGAGTTAATGTCGTATTCAAAACCTCGATATTCTGTCCGTGATACATCATTTGCATTGATTTTGAATTTTTAAAAACATATTGCATTAAGATATTGTCTATCTTGGTCACTGAGCTTCTGGCACCCCTATCCCCTAAATCTTACAGCCTGAGGCCAGTGCCTCATTTAAGACAATCACTTTTAACAGCTTTTTATAGCCATACTGTCTAATACAGAAACCACTAGTCACATGTGGCTGTTGAGGACCTGAATTTTTAATCTAAGTTTAAAAACTGATAATTAAGTTAATAGAAAACTTAAAAGAATATTTGGGAAAACTTAGATAAACGAATCTACTTTTTTTAGTTGCAAATTTTATGAAATATAAACACAGATCAAGTATTCCTAATGAAAATTTAGCATTCAGTTTGTGATGTGTTCTGTCCTATCTTCTCGAGGACAACGGATGAAATCAGTACCTACTGAAAGGAGAGAAAATGTTAAATAATTGATGCAAAATGGATTGAGAGCCCCAAATTTGGGGATTTTCTTGTGGTGCTCTGTCGTAGTGCGCCCCCGCCAAAGATGCCCATGTCTGAATCCCCAGAACCTGTGAACATGTTATTTAATACTTTACATAGCAAAAGGGACTTTGCAGATGTTATTAAATTAAGGATCTGGGGATGGGGAGATTATCCTGAATTATCCAGGTGGGCCTGTTGCAAGGGTCCTTATAAAAAAAGAGGTAAAGAAAGTCAGAGAAGAGAAGATGATGTGAAGAAGGAAGCAGAGAGAGATTTGAAGATGCTGCACTGTTGGCTTTGGAGATGGATGACCCAGTCATCAGCCAGAGGGCAGGCAGCCTCTAGAAGCTAGAAGAGGCACAAAAAAGGCTGTCCCCTTGAGCCTCCGGAGGAATGCGGCCGTGTCAGTACCTTGACTTTGGCCCAGACATTTCAGACTTCTGACCTCCTGAATTGTAAGATAATAAATTTGTCAGATTTTAAATCACCAAGTTAGTGGCAATTTGTTACAGCCACAATCAGAAACTAATACATCCTCCCCTAAAACATGTATAAGAATGAAAAATCAATGACATTGCTTCTTTATTTTTTCCTTCCAACAATATTATTTGCTGTGCATTGCCTTTTAATAGAAATGTGGTTCTTCATAATCAAAGATGATGGCTATAGATTGTCTCTCAGATCATTTAGCATTCTTGTCATATTTCTTTAATAGATCAATATCAGCAAATGACTTGATAAATAGTGCTTCAAATAAAATGGCATAAAATAAGAAAAACTCCTTAGAACAATTTGACACTGAATTAAACAAAATGTCTTCATGGCGAAAGCTGACCTTTAATTGATTGTGTACTTACTTTACTATCTGTCTCTCTCATTAAATTGTAAATAAACCAAATGAGGTTTGGTTAAAATGTGCAGCTGTTCACCCCAGTATTGTTGGTCTTTAGCACTGAAAACCATTGATAAAATGAATCAATTAAACACTTTAGTGTATATAAGTCTAATGTTTTATTTGCTACAAATCTATCCAACAAAGTTTTTTTTACAGTATAGCATTCATACAAATGGTTTGTTTCTCTCTCACACACACATTCTATACCATTATTGCAGAATACAACTAATATTTTATCAGATTTGAGTAATTATTCAAAAATTACATCATTACAGTGAATTTATATAATACATTTCTGAAAGTAGCAAGCAGAAAAGATGATTAGTACATGTTAACCTAAAACAAGATGAAATGTGAAAGCAGCTGATATTTCAGTGCCTAGGGACCTTGTCCCACACAGTTATCAAAGTTAGCAGCCAGTCTCAGGGCCTGCTCATAGTAGTCTAGGGCTTCATTCATATTTCCTTGCAATTTGTAGGCAAACCCGAGGATGCTTAAGCTTTCCAGGTCTAATGCATTTCTCTGAAGTCTCTTTAAAACCAATTTCTTCAAAGAATCAATACTTTTATCCCTTGCAAATGAGGCCTTTCCTATTTTTACTGCTTTTAAATAATGGATAATTGCATTGACTTCAGATTTCTTCTGAAATTCCTGAAATTTGCCATAGTGTAAATGTGCCTTTTGCATTATTTCTTCTACAACAGGTTTCATGCATAACACTTTCTGAAAAGTGTCTTCAGCTTTTCTGTAATCACCAGCTTCTATATACATTCTTGCCAGGTCTACATAAGCAATCTCAAATGTTGGCTTTTGTTCCACAGCAAATTCAAAATGAAATATGGCTAATCTTATCATTCTGTCTACCTTTTCCCTATTCTGCCCTCTAGGCTGCATTTTTGTAGCTTCTTTTATTTCGAACATTTGTGCCCTGTGGCAAAGCCCTATCTGGTGATGTAGGAAGGCAGAAGTGGGTGTTGCCTGCAAGGCCATTTTTAAGAACTGAAGCGCTTTATCTGGAGAGCCTCTTCTTCGGTAAAACTTGGCCGCATATCGAAAGACATAGGTCTGTGAGGACATGTTGTCCAGAGCTTCT
>RJWJ010031290.1:0-19290 GCA_004363605.1 Indri indri
GGCGGCGAAACGTCAGGACACAGAGACTAAGAAACCGACAAGGAGCACTGAAGACACATCTCAAATGATTTTTATTTTCTAGGGGGGAACTCATTAATGGAAAGGAAGAATCTTTTCAGGGAGGAGGATCCCCAAAGGCTCCTGCTGCTCTCTAAGGCTGTTTAGCCCCAAAGATGCACAGGCAACACCGCCAGGGCACAAAGAGCAGGGCCCAACCAATGCGACGAATGCACTCCAGGCAGCTCCAAGAATTATGGTCAGAAGGCTGGCAGCACTCGCAGTCGCGAAGATGCCCGCCATCAAAGGTCTCGCCATCAGAGGTCTCCCTGTTCTCTCAGTTATGGCAAAATGTAAGGCCTGCTTTGAGTTAATAATCGAAGGCGACTAGTATCCGTAGGCCACCGAAGTCTGAGTGCCCCTTGGCTTAGTACCTCTGTGTGGATTAAACTCTGACAAGCGCCATCTGTACTGCGATTTCCAGGAAGGAAATTGCGTTGGGAGAACTTAGGCTATTTAAATTTTGGAAATAAATCCAATCCATGTACCCAGTGCACATCTAGCCTTTGTTATGTGTGGGGGACCTTTCACACTGAAAAGTGTCATTGGGGCCCTAACCGTGCGCTGAGGGAGAAGGGTTGGAAATGGCACACACAGCGACATGGAAGACTGTCTGCCACCAAGAAATCCAAGGCAACTAGAAATCATAGGCCATGTAAGTCTTAGTGCTTGCTGGCTGGGTAGCCAACCACGTGTTAATCCCTGACTGGCGTCTGCTACACGGTGATTTCCAGAGGAAACCATGTACGCGGGGCTCAGGAAATCCATATCCTAGAATGAAAACTGTATAACCAGGGCTCAGTCTGCATTTGTCCTGGCTTGGAACATATCCCCCTGGAAGGTAACGTTTGGGCTCTTCCCCTACGCTTAGGGAGAAGGGGTGGAAATCAATCTGGAGACCCTGAAATTGAAACCATCTAGGTTTAAGAAATGGCTGATCTGCTTATAGGATGCACAGTCCTGAAGAGAAAGTAGAGGCTACATAAATCCTCATTGTCTGAGAATCGACTGCACTGGTTAAAACTGGACTGGTTCCAGCTAAACAGTGGATTCCTCTAAGAAACTGCTGGTATGAGTTGTTTTAACCAGAAATCAGAGGTTACATAAAATCCCTGTTTCCTGAGAAATGAGTCACGGGTTAAGCCCTGTCTTGCTATGGCTAAACCTATTTTTCCTATAACCAAAAAATCGCAGTCGGGACAAAACCAGTGTTTGTCTTAGGTCTGGACTTAATAGGCTGAGAAGTCACATTTCTGCTATTGCCTTATACGTATGGACAAGAGATAGAAATCTCAGGCACCGCTAATTGGAAACTTTCTTGGACCAAGAAATCAATCAGGCCACAAAACCGTGGGGTCCCAGGACAGATGCGCGGTTGGCACTAACAATAATCTGTTCTGAAGACCCAGAAAGATCCAACCCGGCGGCCTGTTGGTGCTGAGAGAGAGAGCGCCCGCCAAACTCTACCGCAAACTGACTCCTGAGAAGCGGCAGGTTCAAGCCTCCCAGAGGTGCTGCCACCAGGGAACACCAGGCTCTGCGCAACTAGGGAACTGCAACTTAGAATGCGTCTGGGCTGAGTAAGCGGTGGTGCTGCTGCCCAGAAAATTACCAGCTATGCTGTGACCAAGAGAAATGGCGAAGCCTGCAAATGATGGCAACTAGCGACGCTGCTAAGGAGAAACATCCATTATGGCGCAATTAAGATGATTTTCCAGAGAAATCGTCCACCCTGAGCTACCAGAGGTTCTGGAACCAATAGATTCGGTGTAAATACATGCTATGACAGAAAAACCGCCGGCTCAGTGTTGCTGGCCAAAGAGCTAACTGGAACGCTGGGTGCTGGGACGGTGAAACTGGCGCTACCGGTCCTAGCGTGGAAAAAGCGATTGCACGGAGCGAACAGAAAACTGTGCATGGCACAACTAGGCGTTGACACAACCGGAAAACTATCTGGTCGGTCCTCCCAGGGAAAAGGCCACTGAGAAACCAATGACTCAGTGCAACTTACCTTGTACAAAAATGAACTCAAATTGATTATAGATCTCTATGTAAAACATAAAAGAGAAAACCTTTTAGAAGGACATATAGGGAGAAATCCTCAAGACTGGGATTAAGCAAAGAATTCCTAGACAGGACAACAAAAGCAAGATTCCAACAGAAAACTGATAAATTAGACATCATCAAAACTAAAACTTTTATTTTGCAAAAATCCTATTAATATGACAGAAAGACAAGCCATAGATGAGGATAACATATTAGCAAATCAGACATCTGGTAAAAGGCTTACATCCATATTATACAAATAACTCTCTAAACTCAACAGTAAGGAAACAAACACTTCAAGCAGAAAATGGAAAAAGATGTTAACAGACACTTTACCATAAAAACATATACATATGGCAATGAGCACCTGAAAAGAGAGTCACCATTAACCATGAGGGAAACGGAAATGAAAGTTGTGATGAGATATCTTCACATCCTTGCTAGAATGGCTAGAATAAAAACACTGGCAATACCAAGTGCTGGCAAGAATATGGAACAACTGGATCTCTCACACTGTGCTGGTGTGAGCATAGCATGACATGTAGCCACTGTGGCCATCTGTTTGGCAATTTGGAATAGGCTAAACATACACTGAACATATGGATTAGTTTTCTATTTCTGCATAACTAATTACCCAAAACCTAAACAATAATTTATTTCCCATGCTGATGCATTTTCCTTCTTATGTAAACGTCCTGAGAAATAAAAACTACATAAGAAAAACAAGACTTTAAATAATGACATATCGGCATCTCCAAAACGTATTCTTTCATATACCATCATTTACTGGGAAATTGCAATAGGTCCTTTTGACAGTGAAAACACAAAAATATCATCCTCTGGTCCAAGGCATGAATTAGAATAATAGTTTGTAAATCACTATGGACATGAGTATATAGTGATCCAGTAACAGCCTCACATTAGCAAAATGAGCACAGTGAACCCTGACCAACCAAGAAGGGAGAAGGCAGAGCCCAGGGTGGTGTCTAACAAAATCCCCATGAATTTTCTCACTACAGAGAAATCTCAGATGGATAAGGATCCTCCGAATAATTGTACTTCTCATTTCCTGGCACTTGACCTCTACTGATAATAGGTTTTTGGCCCCCACGACCTGGTGTATAGTATCACTAGATTCCTCTTCCTAATAAGAGGTAGGATGCCTTGGAAAGCCACCAAGTTTGAGTAGAGACTGTAAGCAGGTAAGCCCACTGCAGATTCAATTAACAGAGCATATAAAGGCTACACTCTCAAGCCCAAGTGGCTGGTTTTTCTGATGTCCAGTTCACCACTGCCTTTGCTCTCCACCCTAGTCCTCTTCCCACAGGAGATTTCTGTTGTAACACCCTGGGAATCCAAAATCTGGAAAGTCTCTGACAGAAGCAACACTTCCTGGGATTCTGTCTGAACCTGATGGAGATAGAAGCCATGTGTCCCCAGAATTCAAACATTATGGGTGTGTTTGGAGAGGAGATGCGGGGAGGCTATAAAGCAAATTAAAGGTGACAGCCCCTGAGAAGTACTTAGGAAGAAGGGCCTGAGCAACTTACAAGGAGCTTTTCCTGAGCTAAGTTCTTAGGGCTGCTGCCTGTCTGGTGCCTTGAAGGCCAAGAGCTGTGCTCAACTCCTGGTTACCAGTCTCTGTACTGGACAGGCTACCGCCGGCCCTGCAACCAATAAAGAATGGGTGATGAAGGGCCCTGTGGCAGTCCTGGCACCTGTATCCAGCCACACCCATCTGTGCCTCTTCCTTCTCCAGCAGTCACACCAGGGTCACACATGACACAGAAGAATTTCACATTTTTGGACAATTTTATTGAGAAGGCAAAAGAAAATCCACAACGCACCCTAAAGATAGGAAGTTCTTACATTGCGTTTGAACAAGTGTTTCTGGAAGATCCCTCAAAGAGGATCATCCAATGAAGAGTAGCGGCAGAAATTCCAGGGATCCTGGTGTCAAAGGTGGGCAGTGGAGGCAGCTTTAGAGCATCCAGCCCAAAACACGCAGAATCCACTGCCAGCAGCCTTGGAAAGGCAAAGTGTGGCTCTAGCGGAGAGTAGGAGGCTGACACAATGGTCTCTCCAGTCAAAAGTTTCAGGCTCCAGTGTAGGACCACAGGGTGGGGTACGTCTGGCTCCTCTGGGGCATCTCCCTCTCCTAGGGGCACCTGTGGCTCCTACTGAGTTGTGGGCATCAGGGTCTTAGGCAAGTAACTCTATCCCATGTCAAGATGCTCCATGCCCTAAGAAAGTGACAGTTTCAGGAACATTTGCAGGGAAAATCCTGCAAGGGGTGGAAAGCAGTTCCCAATTGAACTCTTGGCTGTCCCGGGAAACCTAGTACCAGTTGGGATAGAAAGGGAGAGGCCAGCCTTGTGGAGCTCAAGGCTAGGGGCGCTGGGGGCCTGGCACCTGGTGTGTTGAATCCCAGGCCTGCTACTCCCCATGGAGGAGGTGCTGCACCATGGCCTCTGCCTCCTGATGGGAGACACAGAGTATCTGGGAGTCAGAAATCGCCAGCATTTGCATTTTTATACTCTTCTGGTCTCTTGGGCAGTCCTAACTAGATATCAAGAAACTGTGTGGTAACTTTAATCTTGAGAGACAATTGCTTCAGAAGAGGGAGTTAATGATAGAAACATAAATTCCTATCATCTGGGAAAAAATTATCTAGATTGGCCATGACAGATTGGTTTAGGGGTTGAAAAGAAAAAGTACTACTGTGGTTTAGGGGTTGAAAAGAAAAAGTACTACTGCACCTATAGAAGAAAAGCTGTGTTTTAGGGTCCTGGGCTTATAGAAAGTTCATTATTGCCCCAAATCAAATTTCTAGTCCCGCATCAGAGAATGGAAGTTCACCAGCAGAGAAATCTGGGATGGGGGTGGGGTGGGGGGAGATGCATGTATACAGGATGATTCAGGATGTTATTGAAGAGCAGGGAGAGGTAGTTGCCCAATTGTTAATGGGGCATTGTGGGGAGGTCAGAGAGTGGAATTTTAAATTTGATTTTGAGAAGTCTGTCAAATGTTACAGACTTAAAACATTTGATTATAAAATAAGAATGATTTCAAATACTTGATCAAAATAGGATCAGAGGTCACTGTAAAATAATAGTTATTCATTTAGTCAAAGTAATAATTCAAGGATTTTTATTTATTTTTTATTTTTTATTTTTTATTTTTTTTGAGACAGGGTCTCACTCTGTTGCCCAGGCTATAGTGCAGTGGCGTCAGCCTAGCTCACACCAACCTCAAACTCCTGGGCTCAAGCAATCCTCCTGCCTCAGCCTCCCGAGTAGCTGGGACTACAGGCATGTGCCACCATGCCCGGCTAATTTTTTCTATATATTTTTAGCTGTCCAATTAATTTCTTTATATATATTTTTTTAATTAGAGATGGGGTCTTGCTCTTGCTCAGGCTGGTCTCGAACTCCTGAGCTCAAACAATCCACCCGCCTTGGCCTCCCAGAGTGCTAGGATTACAGGCGTGAGCCACCATTCCCAGCCTATTCAAGGATTTTTAAAGGACAATCATCACAGTATCATTGCACAGGCAGGGCATGATTCTCCCCTGTATGGAAACAGGACCACATGAGGCACTGACATGGCTCCTGAGGCTGGGCCAGATGTCTCACCCGAGCCCGGTGACTTCTCCTCATCATCATGCCTCTGCCTCTCCCTGCAGGAACCTCAGCCTCTTACGTAGTATCTAGCCAATATCTTCCTTCTGATTATGGCTTCTTTGGTGCTCTGATTCCCCACACAAAAAGCAAAAAAGTCCAATTTTTCTGATATAATATCTGTTCCATAAAGCAATGAATACCTCCTGCTCTAGATCTGTGATACCTAATACAGTTGCCACTGGCCCTATGTGGCTATTTAAATTTAAATTAATTAACATTAAACAAAATTTAAAATTTAACTCTTCAGTCACATTACCACATTTCAAGTGCTCACTATCCTGGTGGCAAGTGGCTACTGTATTGCCCAGCTCAGATACAGAATATTTCCACCACCTCAGAGAGTTCTGTTAGACAGTGCTGTCCTGCATTAAATGGCAGTAAATGTATGGGGCAAAAAGGACAAAAATATAATTTAATAAAAAGAAATGTTCTGCTAACAGTGAGGGATAAAAAGAACTATGATATTATCATGAAGAATGCTCCTATATAAGAACTAGACACAGAAACTGGGACTAGCAAATGACAAGAAATAGCTGGTAGAGTAGAAAGAAAAGCATGAGAATGTGATGTTGCAGAAGCTGAGAAAGAAGATATTTCCAGAAAGAGAGGAGTGTGCAATAGTTTCCATGCTGTTGAGAAGTCAAGTGAAATAATGATTGCAAAGTATGCATTGGATACAGGGATTAGGAAGTGACGGTGATTTGGGGAAGAGAACCTTCCACAGTATTGTGGGGACATAAGACAGACTGCTATGGGTAGAAATGTGACTGGGAAAGGGAAAAAGAAGAGGAAAGACATAAATAATTCTGCAAATATTTGGTTATGAAACATAGGAGAAATGGCAAAGTTGGAGGGAGATGTTCAGGGTAATGTTTTTGGTGAGAAAATTTTACTATGTTACAAGTTAATATGAGAACCCTTCTAAGCAGAACAAAGTAAATCTTGTAAGCTAATGTTTCACTGTAAGAATTGGAAAAAGCTGGAAATTTAAAACTGTTATATTTTTAAGGGTTTTGGAGACCTTTAGAATCAAAGAGAATTAGATAAAGTAAAATTCCAGGGAAAAGAGAACTGTTCTAAGATGAGCTAAAATGATCAGCCATCCCCTTCTCTCACTTCATATACTCACATGCAGTGGAATTTATCAATTCTGGATGCAGACAAGGGGATCTATCTTGGCACAGGTCAAGGACCCCTGCAGGTGAAATGGAAGGCCTAAAATTACAAGTCGAAAATTTGATATGCCTCAAAGACATAGTCTTTTCTCACTAGGTGACATTTGCTAACTTCTAGAGCCATATGAGAGGCTGGGGAGCTAAGCAGAAAGCGTCTAAAGGGTATAGTGATTCACCCCATTCAGGAAACAAGACCCATGATCAGGGAAGACCAGCCTTAAGCAAGTGACCAACCTCTCCCTGCAGACAACTGATGGGAACTGCATGGAGAAGGAAGCTCTAGAACTTCCAAGTGCAAGCCTGTATCTTCTTCAGTTTTAGGGATGAAGATGGGGACAAGCATGGCTCTCAAAGAATGGCCTCCTCAGAAAGTGAGGCAAGTCAAAGACAGATCACAGCCCAGCTTAAATTTTTTTTTTTTTTTTTTTTTTGAGAGAGAGAGTCTCACTCTCTTGCCTGGAGCAAGTGCCCTGGCGTCAGCCTAGCTCACAGCAACCTCAAACTCCTGGGCTCAAGCAATCCTCCTGCCTCAGCCTCCCGAGTAGCTGGGACTACAGGCATGCGCCACCATGCCCGGCTAATTTTTTCTATATATATTTTTAGCTGTCCAATTAATTTCTTTCTATTTTTGGTAGAGACGGGGTCTCGCTCTTGCTCAGGCTGGTCTGGAACTCCTGAGCTCAGAATGATCCACCCGCCTCGGCCTTCCAGAGTCCTAGAATTATAGGCGTGAGCCACCGCACCCAGCCTCCAGCTTCAATTTTTATCAAACCTGATAAGCTCTCATTTTATCTGCCTAATGAGAGGGGGGAAGCCACTCTGCTGGAAGATCACATCATTGTTTTTACACTTAGGACACTTTATTTATTTATTTCAGCATATTACGGGAGTACAAATGTTCAGGTTACATATATTGTCTTTGCCCCACCTGAGTCAGAGCTTCAAGCATGTCCATCCCCCAGATGGTGCGCGCCACACCCATTAGGTGTGAATATACCCATTCCCTCCTCTCCCCTCCCACCTGCCTGACACTTGATGAATGTTACTACTAAATGTGCTTGTAAGTGTTGATCAGTTAATACCAATTTGATGGTGAGTACATGTGGTGCTTGTTTTTCCATTCTTGTGATACTTCACTTAGTAGAATGGGCTCCAGCTCTATCCAGGATAATACAAGAGGTGCTAGATCACCATTGTTTTTTGTGGTTGAGTAGAACTCCCTGGTATACATATATCACATATTATTAATCCACTCATGTATTGATGAGCACTTGGGATGTTTCCCCACCTTTGCAATTGTGAATTGTGCTGCTATAAACATTCTAGTGCAGTTGTTTTTTTTATAGAATGTCTTTTTTTCCTTTGAGTAGATGCCCAGTAATGGGATTGCTGGATCAAATGGTAGCTTCTACTTTTACCTCTTTGAAGTATGTATCTCCATCATGGTGGGCAACAGACTTAAACCTAAGGCATAAAACTATAAGAATTCTAGAAAAAATGTTGGAAAAACTCTTATAGACATTGGCCTAGGGAAAGAATTTATGAAGACCCCAAAGGCAATCACAGCAACAACAAAAATAAATAAATGGGACTTGATCAAACTAAAAAGCATCTGCACAGCCAAGGAAACTATCACAAGAGCAAACAGACAACCTACAGAATGGGAGAAAATATTCACATGCTACACATCCAATAAAAGGCTAATAACTAAAATCTATATAGAACTCAGGAAAATCAGCAAGAAAAAATCAAATAACCCCATTAAAAAGTGGACAAAGGACATGACCGGAAACTTTTCAAAAGAAGACAAGACTAATGGCCAAAAAACATATGAAAAATGCTCAATATCTCTAATCATCAGGGAAATGCAAATCAAAACCACAATAGGGCACTGTATTGTACTTGCCCTTTTTGTGTGTTTTTCTTTCATACTGGCTTATGCATGCCTTGATATCTTATTGTCTTTGTAGCTCCAGTGCCTAGAACAGGGAATGACACTTACTAATCCTCTGATAGATGATGCTTAAATGACATGAAATGAAGTAATTTATGCTCGAAAAAATAATAATATATTTTTCCTACCTCTCTCACCCTACCTCAAGACCTAAAGATTCAGAAAGCACATACTTTTATTAATAACACTTTACTAATTAGTATACCTTTAAGTATGTTGAAAAGCTTTTTCTACTCTTTCTTCTGCAAATTATCTCATAGCTTACACATACCTTCCTCAGGCTGTGCATCCACAGCCCATTAGACAGGAGATAAGGAATCTGACTAGGTCCAATGGCTCCACCTGGTGGCAGCTTAGGGGGACTGTATAATTGCCTTGAAACCAGCCACAGCAGAGTGATGTTTGTTTTACAAACTGTCTTACCTTGTTCTGCAAGAACATGATTAGCAACCTTGAAGAAGAATCTGATTGGTTGGACCTGAACCTGTCCTTATAGGCAAAGAGTGACAACATTTTTGTTTGCAAAGAAAAAAAGAAAGCCCCATATTGTGACTTGAGAGCTGGATGTATTGGTAGTGTATGAGCATATCTGCATGGGAAAGAGGGCAAACAGTTTTGAGAAACAAACTTAAGCATCTCCTCAATTGCCCCTCCTTTATCCCTCTTAGTTTTTGTATTGTTTTTTGTTTTTTGTCTTTAGAGATGAGTTCTCATTCTGTCACCGAGGCTGAAGTGCAGTGACGCAATCATAGCTCACTGCAGCCTTGAACTCCTGGGCTCAAGTGAGCCTCCTGTGTCTCTGGGATTACAGGCATGAGCCACCACACTACGGCCCTCTTTCTTTTGATTTAATGCTACTTTTGGTCTAATGCTGCTTTTGGTTTTCAGTGGAACATTTCCTCAAGTATGAGATCTGATGTCCTGAAAGAACTGGAAGACTGAATGTAACAACCAAGAGTGCAAGAGTTAGCTCCTGGAAGGGTTAAATATGAGCAGTGAAAACTAGAGAACAAGAAAATAACTTACTTCTCCTTTCTTTCTTCAGTGGCCTGTCCAAGGTATGGTTTCTCCTTAGTATCCAGCTGGAGAAGCCCTGCACCAAGCAACCGCCCTGCTGACTTTCTAGCTTGTGAAGGTGGGGTGGGGGGCAGGATGACTTCCCATCACACCACTTAGCATCTTCCCTTTCCTCCCTCTCCGTGCTTGCTTTCTTCCCTCCCGGTCACTGACCTGAGTGTACACAACCCCATGAGCTGTTGGCATCTTTATTCTTCATCCTCTACTTTCTAGAAAACTTACTTAAAATAGTGTGTCTCTTATGTCTCTCTCTCTTTTTTCCTCTCTCTCTCTTTTTAAAAAATCTCTACTAGTCACCCCTCCACTTTCCCCTTAACATGTATTTGTTGAATTTTGTAATTTTTTGTAAAATAGTCTACATTTGTTGAATGTTGTAATTTTTCCTAAAATAGTCTATATTCTAGATTTGACTAATTTTATACCCAGGGTGTAATTCTCTTAGCTGGCAGTTACAACTGAAGCTACATCAAATTGAAGTTTGAGCTTTTTTGGCAAGGATACTTTTTATGTTGACCTGCTGATTCCTACTGTATCACTTTAAGAGGTACATATTATTTGGTTGTCTCCATTTGGGGGAGATACAATTGATTAGTGGTTTCAGGTGTTGTCAGCCCAATGCGTTTATTACAAAGTTCCCCATCAGACTTTCACCTAATGACTTCAGGAGCCATTAACAAGCATTATCTATTTAGGTTGGTGCAAAAGCAATTGAGTTTTTACCATTGTTGAAATTTGTCATTTAATATTGTAATATCTTCTTAAATAAATGTGGCTATGTTAGACATCATTTTAATGTGTATTTCTTGCTTTATGTTTTTTGCTAAGGACTTATTACTTGTTTATTTTATATTTATTTTACACTGTGGAAATGATGTTAGACAAAAAGCAAATTCAAGCAGTTTTCTTATTTAAGTTCAAAATGAGTCATAGAGCAGCAGAGACAACTCACAACATCAACAACGCCTTTGGCCCAGGAACTGCTAGTGAATGTACAGTGCAGTGGTGGTTTAAGTTTTGCAAAGGAGATGAGAGCCTTGAAGATGAGGAGTGCACTGGCTGCCCACAGGAAGTTGACAATGACCAATTGAGAGCAATCATGGAAGCCGATCCTCTTACAACTACATGAGAAGTTGCCGAAGAACTCAACATTGACCATTCTATGGTCGTTTTGCATTTGAAGCAAATTGGAAAGGTGAAAAAACTCCATAAGTAGGTGCCTCATGAGCTGCAAATCAAAAATATTGTTGTTTTGAAGTGTCATCTTCTCTTATTGTACACAACAATGAAACAATTCTTGATCAGATTGTGACATACAATGAAAAGTGAATTGTATATGACAACCTCTGATGAGCAGCTCAGTGGTTGGACTGAGAAGAAGCTCCAATGACCATCCCAAAGCCAAATTTGCACCAAAAAAAGGTCATAGTCACTGTTTTGTGGTCTGCTGCCTGTCTGATCCACTACAGCTTTCTGAATCCTGGCAAAACCATTACATCTGAGAAGTATGCCCAGCAAATCAATGAGATACACTAAAGACCACAATGCCTGCAGCCAGCAATGGTCAAGTCCACGACAATGCCCAATGCCCTACTGCACGTTGCACAACCAACACTTCAAAGGTTGAATGAACTGGGCTACAAAGTTTTGCCTCATCTGCCATATTCACCTGACCTCTCGCCAACTGACTACCACTTCTAAAAGCATCTTGACAAATTTTTGCAGGGAAAATACTTCCACAACCAGCCAGATGCAGAAAATGCCTTCCAAGAGATTTTCAAATCCCAAAGCATGGATTTTTATGCTACATGAATAAACAAACTTATTTCTTCTTGGCAAAAATGTGTTGATTGTAATGGGTCCTGTTTTGATTAATAAACATGTGTTTGAGTGCAATTATAATGATTTAGAATGCAGCACCCAAAACCGCAATTACTTTTGCACCAACCTTGGTAGTGCCCTTGCATCATTAGGCATTGCAAAATGGTGATATTGTGATTTTTCTCATTCCTCCCTTATTAGTTAGACTTCTTATAAAAGGAGGAACATTTTATTATCAACTATTTGTTTATCCTGAAATATAATATGCAAGAAAATCAGAATAAATGTTTAATGATTTTTTTTCATTTACCAGTTTTCTAATAATTCTTTGGTGTGCTAAAAACTTCCAATGTGTATAATGAGTTTTATTTTAGTATCATTGTGAATCTTTAATATTTAATATGTTCCTTATCTATTTTCAGGTAGATGGAGGAACCAACAGAGAAGGGTGAATTTAACACAGTAACTGCCTTGTGAGTTGTATTTAACTCACATTAGTTTTGAGTCCAGGGCCTTGTGAAGCATATATAACTCACACATCACTTTACCTATTGACAATTTAATTCTAAAAATGTGGATTAAATGAATAGAAGTCAATTAATTTTGTTTTGTTTTGTTTTTCTATTTATGTTTACCTGTAAATTACACTTAAGCCTGACAAGTCAAGAAAAATGCTTTACCCTTAGGAGCTAGCTATTTTTCAAGTTTTCATGTCACTTTTTATGTTACTAATTTTCAAGTTTTTATATTGATTTTTTTATTGGTGATATAACAAATTTTTCACTAAATTAGAAAGAATCATTTTGTTTTTGAAGTTTTTATACTATTTTTGTAATACGACACCACGGCTCCAAGGAAAATTTTTTTCTAGTGTGGTACTCAATGTGTTAAAAGCCATAAGAAAGGGGAGAGAAAACTGATATGCATATTTTCAGCCAAGTGAAATATTTCAAGAAGAGAAAGGTAACCAACTGGATCCAACTCTGTTGAGAGGTTAAATAAAGTAAGATGAGGACTTAAAGTTGGTCACCAAAAATGTAAAATGAGGGCAATGAGCATGATGGGGTGTTTTTCTTAAGGCATTTTCATCTGTGCATGTGCCGATGATGGTTTAACACAGAGATCAACTTAACCCGGGTTATGGTTTCACCAAGTACTACAATGTGGGAAGGGGCAAAGATGGTGAGGGTTTAGGTAAGAGTGTGGGTTTAATAATTAAACATGGACTCTAAGCTGGTCATAGAGAAGTAAAGATATGAGGGGGGTGAGGGAAAGTGAAAGCTTGTAAAATCAAAGAATTAAAAGCCCTTGTGAATTCAAAATTTTAGGAGTTTAGTTACTTGAGAAAATGAGCTAGGAAAATAGGTGATGGACAGAGGGTGGCACATCTGAAAGCAAGAGTAGGAAGGGTCCAAGTTATTGCTAATGAGAGCCTTGGAAAGAGCCAGGGTGTGAATGAATACAAGATCATGAAAGAAGAAGAGGTCAAGGGTATGTGAGTTTCCTGTGGCTGCAGTGACAAATTACCACAAACTTAGTAGCTTAAAACAACACACATTTATTATCTTAACATTTCCAGAGATCAAGATGACATCAGGGCTGTGTTTTTCCAGGAGGTTCTTGGAGAGGATCCGTTTCCTTGTATTTTCCAGCTTCTAGAGGCTGCCTACCTTCCTTAGCCTGTGACCCTTCCTCCATCTTCATAACCAACAGTGTGACATCTTCAAATCCCTTGCTGACTCTGACCCTCCCACCTCCTCCTGCAAGAACTCTTGTGATTACTACTGTAGGCCTACCAGATAATCTAGGATAATCTCCTCTTCTCAATATCTTGAATTTAATCACATCCACAGAGTCCCTTTCACCGTGTCAGATGACATAGTCACAGGTTCTGGGGATGAAGATGTGGACATCCATGGGAGACCATTATTCTGCCTACTACATACACAGCGTGTTACAGCTCATGACATTAATACAGATGAGAATTCTAACCTTCTGACACTTGTGGAGAAAATTCTCTCTCCTGATCTCCTCCCAAAAGATGCTGGCTGGGTCTAGAATTCTGGATCCTTATATTGAGATTGAATATAATTCGTCTGGGAGAAATTGTGGATTTTTTAAGTTTCTAAATTGTATATAATTTTTTATTAATACAGTCTCTAAAATTTTATTTCTGTTAATATAATTACAACTGTTTTTTCAACTATTTATATGGAAAGACTTGTTAAACCAGAAAATGTAACATTTTTTGAGACATTTCTGATTTGTAAATATTTGCAAACAAAAAAATGAGAATTTGAAAAATAAAAAATAAGGTGTGCAAATAAACGATCCGATCTAAAATATAAAATGTCATATAAATTGCCTTCAACAAATTTTCTCTTATTATGTTTTCGCTGAAGCCTCAAAGATCTGAGTAGTAAACTGTCAATAACAGGTAATTCCTCACTCCAAAGTGGAATACTAGATTATTTATGGAAATAGAAATGATATTGTGGGACTTTGTTTTTGTAATTGTGTGCGCTATTTCTTCCTAATAAATTCCCACATATATATATATATATATATATATGTATGTATGTAATATGTCCTGTTGTTCTGTTCCTCGGAAGCACCCTAATACACTGGTCAACCTTGTAAAAACAGATGAGGCAACTCTCTGAGTCATAGTTTCCTCTTAAGGATTTTCTCACAGGCAAAGCTCCAGCCTGAAGCAGCCACTAAATACGAAGTAATTCATTTCTTCTTATTCTTACAGTATTTTACCACATGTTGGCCTTGCCCTAGGCTTCTTCCCCAGTTCAACAAATGCAAAATTGAATGTGAACTCAGAACCTATAAAGAAAAAGGTCAACACATTTGAATATATAAATGCTAAATCTTCTTTATTCTCTCTTCTCCTAAGGAAAAAAAAAATAGATCCATAATTCAAGTTGAAACACAAGGAAAAACTGGAGGAAATATTTTAATTTGTTGTCAAAGGTTAATCTCCACATGCAGAAAAGTATCCATCAAACGAATAGGAATGCTAAGCTTAGGCTCACTAAAACTAAACAAATGCAAATTAAAACAATGAGATTTAATTTTGAATAGACATTAGCATGTACTAAACATTTTTATTATACAAAATGTTACTAAACATTTGAAAATTAGTTATTCCCAAATACTGCTGGTAAGAATACATTTTGTAGGCTCTTTGGAAAAGCAAGATGGCAATATTAAGCATTTTAATGTGAATACTCTTTTAACTCAGAATGCCACCTCTTTTATAGGCAAGAAAACTTAGATTAAAACGAGGAACAAACTAACCTAATTCTCAGCAAAAGACTAGGGAAAAAGTTTTGGTGCATCTAAACAACGTAAAACTATGCACCCTTTAAAAACAATATGGGGAAAAATATCCCAGGGTCATCCTTACAGTATGGGGACCCCAGGGCTGGGAAAACTGGTTGCTGTAACACCAACTCTGGGAAGGCATGGTTCTACCCAAGCTGGAAAGGCAACGGCTGTGACTCAGCCACCCAGCTAGGGTTGGAGAAGCGAATTCTGGCATCCCTTCCTATGTGGGTACCTACCCTGTTCCTGTTTGAGTTCTTATTATTCTCAGTCCCACCCAGCCTCCTGGTCTGCACCTTTGCTTCCCCTAGGTTTGACATGGCCTAGCCAGTATCTGAGTATCAGCTTCCAGCAGGCCCATCTGGGAAGCTTTCCAACTTACTTGTAGCACAATGAGAATGTCCAAGTTTTCATCATTCCCAGCAGAACTGGGGCATTTCCCTGAGCCTAGGCTCACCACATGGAGATCATCCAGACCAAACTTCTGTCCTGTGCATGGTGGCCAGTAAGCTGGGCTCCAGCCTCTTCCCCACCAACTAAGTAAAACGAATGAAGCTCCAGACCTGAAGGTTACTAGATACTCCTGAAATGACATCACCTGACCAAGACATTGAAAGATGCAGTGCTCCAGCCTTGGACTTCTATACCTGCTGTAACCAGAGAGCAAGATGCTAAAAACTGGATGTTGGTGCTAACACCAGCTTTCTGAAGCAAGTTGCTTCAGAAAACCTAAATTGGAGACAGAAATCATGTAAATATTCAGGTTCTGAATGAAATTAGTTAAAACTGCGGATTTGGACAGGTCAGATGGATTGGATCTCTCTGGGGCCTGTGTTGTGAGGCACAGGACAGGTGGGTGAGTTGGACGACCATTCACCCTGGTCCCACGGCGCCCCCCTGTGCACGGGATAGGTTAACTCCCTCCGCATGCTCAGGCCCAGTGAAGCAACAAGAGGGTCCCCCAGGGCACTGGCCCAACAGCCACCCTTCCCCTACCCCTGTGCGTCCCCCGCAGCCAGACCCAAAGCACACACGAGTTCAACTTTCACCTTTGCAAACACCATTTTATTGGGAGGGCCGACCGAAGAGGAAAACGCCCACGATGCTCTCCGCAGCCACAGCCGCTTAGGTCACAACTGAACAAAGGCAGAGGCATCAGGGGAACAATAACCTGGGGCCGAGGGTCACGAAATGAAGGGGCTAGGCGGAAAACTCATGCCTTCTCGGGAGCCAAGGGAGGCAGGTAGTTGTACACAGGCCGTGGTCACAGGTTCGTGGCCACAAAACCCCCGATCCTCGCCCGGACGATTTGGGAGGTAGGATGGCGATTGGCAGGCGCAGATTCAGGACCATATGCTCAAACTCGTCGAGCTCCTGGGGTCCTTGAGCGAGGAGGCGAGGCGATGGCAGCGGCCAGTGAGGCGGCGGGGTCGGGGATTCGCGGGGCTCCTCCGAGGCAGCGGCGGCGGCAGTGGCGTCGCACTCCTCGCTTCTGGGGGATCCTGTGGCTCTCTGGACCGGGAGGGGCATCGGGTCCGAGTCCGAGTCCGAGTCCGAGTCCGAGTCCGCAGCCTGTGCGCCCAGGGACAAGAAGACATACACAATGCGTCCACTTTGCTGCGGGACGCGCCAGGTCCCCCTCCAGCAGGGAGGGGAAGGTCGTTCCTGGTCGACGCCAGAGTGGCTCCAAGTGCGGGGGCCCAGCTTTGGACAGCAAGGGGCCGGCCAGGGATCTGGGCTCGGGGCTGGCAGCATCGGGGCTCTGGCGCACTCTTCGCGGAAGCTGGGGCCTGGCTCACAGATGGTTGAAGGGGCATCTGGTCGTCTGGCTCCAGGTCACCAGGAGAATGAAGTGAAGACGCCAGCCTGCCTGTTTTTATGCTCCTCTGGCTAAGCAGGCGGTCCTATGGGCAAAGAGGTGATCTGGGTGGGACCTGGAAGCCTGGAAACTAATTGAGTGGGAAGAAGACCCGCCCTACGCCTCCCCAGTCTCCACCCTGGCCCACCTTGGAGTAAATTGCTCTAATCCAACCCCCAGGGGAGATAGATTGGATTAGCCAAAATCCCTCTGGACTTGGGTAGAGAAGCTCTTGTGGTGTGGAAGATACCACCCCATTGTAGAGACCTGAATTTTGACCCCCAACATGCTGGTAGTACAGCAGTAGACACTAAACCCCCGGTCTGGGGGAAAGAAGTATGTTTGCATGCAGGCACCAGTGGTGAGGGGGTGGTGCTTGGGATGGAGGGAAGCTGGAGAGAATTTCACAGGATGATTAGGGAGGGAGCCTGGAGCTGGACAAGGAAAACGGCCCACTTCCACAATCCAACCGCAAGCAAGAATATATTAACTGCACAATATTGGTAGAGACCAAACGGCGGTAATGGGACCTGCATTTACGATTTTTTTGTTCAAGTCACACGTGGCATTCAAACTCCTCAAATAAAAGCCACAAAGTTTAAAACAATGACGTACATATTTGGCCAAGACAAACCAACATTTCAGTGTTCCTCCTAATGGGGTGGAAAGGCACATTTTTCCTATGGAACGTGTTGGGGCTCAATTGGAATGAAATACTTGCAGTACATTAATGAAAGCTATTGGAAGATGTAAAATGAATTCACAATGCCTGTATGCTTGAAACCCTGGACTTTCAATTCTGGCAATGAATGTCGGGCTCATGCTCACATTCACTCACATGCAAGTGCTCTGGCACATGTGTCGTGCATGCACACACGAGCTCACACATAGGGGTGCATGGGGAGTAAAACACACACCCACACAATGATTCAGAAGCTGAAGGTGATGGTACCTAAAGCGTAGAAGCTAGAAAATGCCAAACAATAAAATATGACAAAGAAATCATTTTGAATTCCTGAATAATACCTGTCCGGTTGGAAAATAATGTGGAAAGCTTAGGTATTATAGCTAGCAGTGGGTGTTGAGAGACCACAAGAAAATGCCAGCAGGGAATGCATATCTAGACTCCCTTGATGTTATAACTATCCCCACAGCACTCCAGAGGTTGCTGCTCAAAGTCTGTAGCTTCTGTGATGCAACTGGAGGGGTAATTGGTGGCTCACTGGAATCCAGCCGACAGGTGATGGTAATGATAAAGAATAATGGATGTTCCTCTTTGAACAGGCAAACCCTGCCTGGTTGCTCCAGGACAGCTTCCAGTGCCCCATCTTTCCAGTGAATGCTCCTGCTGCAAGGGACCAAGAAAGAGTCCACTAGAACTTCCCTCCAGTTCAGACTGCCAGTTGGACACCCCCAGAAGCATGTTTGCTGAACATTTTGGAGTGGACAACCACCAAAAGACAGTTGGGAAACTGTCTTCCAAATCTGCCAAGGAATAGTGGCCCAGAGGGTTTCAGAAGGTCCATGGCTGTCTCTGGGACTTCCAAGGATATTTCTAAGCGATTCTCGCCAGGGCACAAAGGAATGACTTTTGTCCTGGCTACCAGGTGAAAGTCAAGAAGTATCACAACTCAGTCAATCATTAATTTCCAGTGCCCACCAATTTTATTCTCCTACACCCTTGCTGAGCCATGAAGATCAAGGGGAACCTTCAAGAATTTCAAGGGTAGCATGTGACTGTCTCCAACATGCACAGATATTCTCAGTTCTATCTGTAGTATTGTTCTATATCAGGAGTGAGCCCAAGCTGGGAAAAGAAGTCAGGGACTCCCAGTGGAATTTGAGGCAGTAAAAGGGCACCCAGTAGTCTACCAGAAGACTGAAATAGGACTCCTGCTTTGGCCTTTCACTCTGGACAGGCTAGAATATTTCAAGTGTTTGTGGCGCATCATCCACATTAGCTCAAGGAGAATAAGAAAGAGCCCAGCAGGAAAAAGGGGGCAAAGGTGGGGGCAGCCCAAGGAGGACAATAGTGTGTGTGTGTGTGTGTGTGTGTGTGTGTGTGTGTGTGTGTGTGTGGAGAACGAGGTGTGGAGGTTTAGTTGAGACTCTGCCCACTAGAGATGTGAGGTGGCGGTGATTGGGACAAGATGCACCAGAAAAGACAGAAGCAGATGTAAACCACCACCAAGGTAATATCCTGAGCCTTTGTGGCCCTTCCTGGGGCTCTGAAATTTGGGGAGGTGCATGGAGATTTTGCAGGGCCCACAGACTGGGGTGGATAGG
>RJWJ010031291.1:0-19313 GCA_004363605.1 Indri indri
CTCCCTGACACCAGAATGGCATAGGACCATCATTGGTCTTTACCCACGTGAGAGATGTCCCAACAGCGGATTTTCCTGACCTCAAAGTAACAGCCAGACTAAGGGTGCACCTGGCCTGGGGGTGTCCCTGAGGCCGGGCCACCTGAGACCCACAGCCTACCTGCAGGGAGGCCGTCTCCTGCTCCTGCGCCTGGGGGAGCAGAGAGCACAGGCTGTGCTCCTGAATCCAGTGTCTGCTTCTACTTAAGGACCATGAAGTCAGTAGAAAGTTGTTTAAAATGTAACTCATTTCAAGGTCTATCTCCTGGCAAGGTCTATTTATTTTCTCTCAAAGCACAGGCTTAACTCAGCCCCTTCCTTTATAAAACCATCCAGTCGCACAGAAATTTTAAACAAACTCTGTGTCCCCCTGGTGCTTGGGCTCAACCTCCTCACTCTCTCCCCACCCCCAGGCTCTCCTGGAGGAAGTGGCTGGGTGTTTACGTCTGGGCCCATTACCACGAAGAGAAGGACACTTTTATTTGAGGGCTTGAGTACTACATAATCATTATAAAACAAATTGTTTTTCCACTGCTCCAGAGCCAGAGAGAATAGCCCTGGAAGAACGGGCCATGGCTTCCTACTTAAATAAACTAACGTCACAGCTGAGCCCCGAAAGAGCCCCTGCTACCGCCCGCCCCACCCCGGACCACTGGTCCTCCAGGCCCCCATGTCTGGCCCCCTAGCCTCAGTGGCTCTGCAGGCTGGTCCCAGGACACCCGTCCATCCTCTCCCTGCTCGGGCTGTGTGGATCCGCAGGGTTGAGTCACTTGGGTGCCCAATGGCAGGGATGGGGTTGAGGCTGGGGCTATACTTCCCCAGATCCCCCACAGGCCCTGACCCCCAAAGGCTACAAACCACACTCCTCCCCAGATGGTAGCCCCTAGCCCTAGGGCCTCCCTCCACCAGGGCCCCCTGTAAGGGTTAGGGTTAGGGTGCCTCTGTGGAACCCTCTCCCCTGCCTGTGCTATGGGGCTCTGAGAGTCCCCTATCCAAGGCCACCCGTGTCCACTGGAGGAGGAGGGCCACAAGCTGGGTCTGGCCACTGTAGCCCTGGAAAGGGTGGGGGTGAGGCCGGGGCTCCAGACCCCCTTTGACTCTCCAGCCTGTTGGGTGGGGCTGTTGCAGGACCCGATCCAGGGGACCTGGACGCTTGCTGGCGCCACCATCCTAGCACTAATTCCCCTGTGTCCACTTGGGCCCACACCACCTCCAGGCAGCCCTCCAGCTGAGTTCTTATGGAGGAGCTGGAGGAGGGAGGTGGGTGCTGCATGTTTCAAGGTGACTCAACTTGCTTTGTCAGGCCTGTAAATCCCTGACTTCCTGGAGTAAATTCCCCAAAGGAGAAAAGACTCCTCCAGCAAGCAGCCTTCCGACCGGTGCAGGCCGCCTGCGGCGCGCTCCAGACCCTCCCGGAGCCTCCCCTCGCTTGTCCAGGGTTCGTCCGCGGAGGTGTCGCCCCGCGCGCCCGGCTCGCCCTGTGGCCCCGGCCGTGGGCACCACCCGCCCGCGTCGGGCCCAGCAAGCCCAGCACCCGGGCGCGGATCGAACGCGGAGCCGGCCGCGACGTCCTCGGCAGCTTCCCCGGGAACATCGTGTTCTGCTGCCGGGCGGCAGAAGCGCGCTGTGCCTGCAGGAAAGAAACCGAAAAAGAGAAAAACGAGACAGCGGCGAAAGGCAGGCCTGCCGCTGCTCGGAGCTCCGAGACCGGGAGGCTGCCGGCTGCCGGGACCGGTCCGGCTCCGGGGACTGGGCGGGCCGAGGGGGAGACCCCACCGCGACGCCGCCCGACCCCTGGCCCTGAACTCCACGAGCGCTTTCGGTTTGCCCGGCGCTCGCGGGGCGCTTTGTTCCCAGCTGACCCCGCCCAACCCCGGGGGCCGGGCCCGCGTCCCCACGAGTGCCAGCCTGCCCGCCCGGGCTGGGGGCAGGGGACGGGGGACGCGGGCACCCTGCGCCAGCCACTGAGGGTGGGGGGGTGGGTAGGCCCAGTCCCGACTGCCGGGGGGGGGGGGGGGGGGAGCGGCGAGAGAGGCGGGCGGGGCGGGAGCCCGAGCAGGGCCTGAGTGAGGAGTCTCCAGAGTGGGGTCCGGATGGGAGGAACCCTGTAGTGGCCTCTACCTGGGGCTTGTCAGGGGACTTGGGGAGGCAGCCCGGAGCAGGGACACGATGGGGCTACGCAGTGGAGCGAGGCAGGAGCCGGGCCTCCCTTGAGAGCTGGCGGATCCTCGCGGTCCTCAGGCTTGTGCGTGGCCGCGCGTCCCCGGGAGCCTGGTTGTGGCCTCCTCTGAGGCTCGGGAGGGTTGGATCCGGACTCCACTCCAGCGCACCGGGGCCCAAAAGCGGCGTGGACAACGTCAGCAGTCGTGGCGTGGGGCGCATCCTGCTCGCCAGCGACCCTGGCTCGCGCCCTCGCCTCCGGCCCTCCTCGCCTTCCCTGCAGGTGCGCCTGGGCCGGGGCTCCCGCTGGCGCCTCGCCGCCACCGGAGTAGGGCAGCGGCAGCTCGCTCTGTGTCCAGGCTGCTTGGACCTGCTAGTGCTCAGCTCACCCCCGGGCCCGGTCGTTGCCTTTCAGGGCTCCATGTGACCAATTAAGCGCACGCGGGCAGCAGCGCTGCGCTGGTGGACAGCGGGACAGAAATGGGTCTTGTGTCAGCTGAAGGACGCCCCTGTACACACTAGGGCCGTCCGGGGGGCCGGAGAGCGTGGAAGAATACAGTTCCCCGAGGAAAATGATGATAGTTGTAGGGCAAAACACGTGTGCTCGGCACCGACCAGGGGTGGGAGCTTAAGGACCTTAAGGAGCTTCGGCCCCGCAGTGCTCCCCCTGGAGCAGGCGCCTGTGGGAAAGGCCTCGGGCTGGGCGGGAAGCGACGCCAAACCCAGGGAAGAACGCGGGCAGGGCAGCAGGCCAGCCTGTCCAGCGCCTCCAGCGCCTGCACCCGGGGCCCAGGGTCGCTGGCGCTTGGAAGGTGGAGGGCGACCATGGCGACAGCGCACGGTCCTCCTCCCATGCGCTGTGGCGCGGTTCTCGGGGCTGGGGCGGCCTCTCCCCTCCAAGCTCCTTGTGGGATCGGCTGCCCCCACCTCCCAGAGCCGCCTACTTGTCCCTACCTAACCTGGTAACTCACCTGCTAACCTTTCAGAGTCCAGGAGCACCCCCCCCCCACCGCGCCTCACCTGACTGCAGGTGGGTGCGGGAGCAGGGTGCACGCGGGACTGGCCCCCGCGCTGGGCGAAGGCGCAGTGCCCGTCCCGCGCAGGCCAAGTCGGCCGGCGTCTCTGGTATTAGCAAGGCCCCAAAACAAAGGTTGTTCCCCAGCCCCCCTTTCCCCTGTAAGAGGATGTCGGGGTTGAGCCGTTAGATTTGCCCTTTCTCTTGCCTTGGAGGGGAGAGGCGAGAACTGCTGGCACCTTTATGGACCTCAGCCCTGCGCTGTTTTGAGCAGGCGCAGCCCCACTAACTTTGATCAGCCTTATTAATTCCAGCTGCGCTCTATTTGTTTGTCATTTTCCCCTTTTCCTCTGGAATCATTATTCATAGCAGAAAAAAAAGGTGCCCACTGGTAGAACGGAGACAAGGAGGGTATTTCTGAGAACCCAGCAGGTGAATGTGAGTGTTTTCACTTAAAGGTCACCAAAACGGAGGGGTGGGGAAGGTTGGGTCCGATCCACTCTTCTTTGAATTTATTACTCAAGAGCATTAACTAATTACCAGATCAGAGAAATGAAAAAACAAATATTCCTCAAAATAACTGAAGGTAATTATAACCCTGTTGTTGACACTAACGATTAATAATTGATCAGGAGTTACACACAATAAATTGTCAATTTATCTCCCCACAAAAATGGGAGTGCTCGTGTTGCCTTGTTTTGTTTCTTCCCTCTGGGTATTCTCCAGGAAGATCGTCTGGCTGTGCATTGGAGGCAGCCCTAAACCTAGCTGTCAATTCCATACGAATATTAGATTTAATTTGCTTTCACCTCCATATGGAACAAAGTAACATTGGAACACTTTTTTAAAAGACGTTTATTTATTATCTTGGGGCCAGATTTAAACAAACAAAAAACATTCTTCCTCTTTCCTTTTACCTGGGATTGCAAAAGAACAGATGACAGATATTTCATAACTCAATCCTTTTTTTATTGTATTACCTCCTAAATAATGTCTTCAATTTTTACCTTTCTTAGAAACAGGGAGAACACTCTGCCCTCACCCTGGGAACACAAGCCTATTCTCTGCCAGGAGGGTGGGGAGGACAGAGGTGGCGGCTGAGACCATATTCCACTGTTTGGGGAGGGTGCAGGTGAAGGGGTAGAGTGAAACATGCAAGTGGGGTGACTGCACCCTGAAACTGGGGTAAGAAGTGGTTTCTCTTCTGCCCCTCAGTGGCTGAGGTCCAAGTGCATATTGTCAAATACCAGCTTCATGGTCTTCTAGCCCAGTAAAGGGGTGGGGGCCTAGTGAGTACTTTCATCACAGCCAATAGAAAGTAATTTTCAGCAACTGGAAAATTATATTGTCATAGATTACTTCTCCTTATAATTAGCCTTTAAAATATCTGTAGGGATTTGTCACTTGCATAAAGGTTTGAAAATACATCAAAGGGACATGTCCCCCTTGCGATTTGTAGAAATTCAAATGATGTTAATCATAATATCCACATATCACAGACGGTTGTGTATTGTTCCCAAGATAGCCCCTTGGGTTAACACATTTTAAAAATATCTAAAATGCTATTTCTGTAAAAGCAGTTTAAAAACACATATTTAATAGCTCTATTTATATTTTTAATTTGTAGTTTAAATGAATGTCTTCCTTGGTATTTTCAATGCACTAAATAAAATTATATAGTGACAATTATTGTATACTGTGACTTAGAGAAAACTTTCTAATAATTCAGAGTGTTACTTAAATTTGAAAATGCTTGCCTCTGATAGGACCGCAAATTGGTTTGGAATGATTTTTTTCAAATTGACGTCTATTTAATTGGGTTCTAACAGTGGCAGCTTAGCGTACATTTATCTGTATCGTTAAAAAACAAAGAATCCACTTTACTTTTAGCCTCTTCAATAAATATTTAAACGTAATTGTAAATGATCCCAGAACGCTCCGGAGCTTTGGAGGGTGGCTACTTCATCTCTGCGCTTTTTTCTCGGTGGTTCGCACCTCCGGGAGCCCGCAGGTATCTGATAAACACAAGCACTGAGAGGAGCGTTGTGCAGACACCCCTCGCCCCGCCACTCCCCCACCTCCAGAACCCCGCGGCGGCGCGAGGGGGGCGGGCGAGGCGCACCCCAGGACTCCAGGCCGCCTGAGCCGGGCCGGCCGCCCCCAGCCCCCGGCCTCTCCCTCCGCGCCCGCCCCTCCCGCCTCGCCGCAGACAAAGGTGGATGAAGTTCCTTCCAAGTTTCAAAGGCAGTTGCTGGGCAGCTTTGCAGAAACAATAACTCTTTTATTGGGAACAAATGTTGACATTTGACGGGCGCGGGAGGCAGCGCCCACGCCGGTCGCAGGGCAAGCCCCCCCCCCCCCCCCGTGCTCTCGGCAGCGCCCGGCCCCCGGGGCCCACCTGAGATTAAAGCGCGAATTCCGATAAATCAGCTCCGATGCAACCCCGGGCCGCGGAGGGCAGAGGGGCTGTCGCCGCTGACCACGCGGGCGCCGGCGGAGGAGCCGGAGCGCCCGGGCCTGCACCGCGCGAAGTCGGGGCGAACGCCCCAGGGCCCCCGTGCGCAGTGCGCCGGCCGACAGGTCCCCGACCTCGTCAACAACTGCAAAGGAGGATTCTATCTTGGCCCGCTACGTAATTTTGGATTAACAAAATTTTGAAACAAAAATGAAAGTCAGAGCCCATTAGCTGCCTCCCTCCCCAAGGAGGACTCTCTCCCTCCCTTCCTTGTTTCTCTTCCTCATTCATCTTTCCCGGTGACCTGCATGGAGAGCCGCTCATAAATCACTCTGTATTTCTTTAAAACGATCCTCTAAACACCTGCAGGTTTTATGTTCTTAGCGTATATTTAAAAATCAAGTTCTCCAGAAAGAAATTCAGATCAGGAGACGAGTGGGTAAGTTATGGAAATCTTTGATAATTTGTTGGGCATATAAACATCAAAGAAGCTTCTTTAGCCTGGGCTAATCTCCTGAGCGGCTTTGAGTTTTCGCCAATTGAAATGTGCAGGTCGTCTCAGAGAACAGGGTCTGGGGGGGGGCGGGGGACAGGAATCCCATGTGCAGGTAAAACAATCTTCCCTGTCCCAAAGGGAGGCAGCTTTCACTCAGCTCCAATGTCTGCACATATGCACAGAGATCAATTTGTGCTTGGATTTCTCCCCCCATGCTCCGCTCCTCCCTAAGAGATGTGTTGCTGTAAATGTATCTTCATCAGTGTGCATGGTCTTTCAGTGTTTGTTTTGTTAAATATTGTTAACTTTCAGACTTTTCACTGAAGTCTTCAGAATGCTCTCGTTAGAATGTTACATACAACAGAGATATATTGCTGCCGTGGGCATTTTATTCCCTGCTGATTTAGGAAATGTGGTTAATGCTAATAAAAGTGAAGTACTTAGGACCATGATATTGCAATATAAAATGCTTCCTGCAGGGGAGAAATCATTATCTTTATGGAAATTCTATGAAGGTTTTATGTCTAAAACCAAAACAGCAAACATACTCAACGCTCATTCTTGCTTCTCCAGACCTTGAATTTCTTTGCTTCCAGACACACTGCCACAGAGTGGCAAGGAAGGCTTCCCATGTGAACACTCTTCCCTCTCCCCAACAGACAGCTCAGCTGCGAACATTTCCATATGTATTACTAGAGGAGGCAGGGAAGAGAGAAAAATAGTTCTCCACCCCAGAGATTGACTTTATGTCTGACCTCCAAATGCGTAAGTATTTAAAACCAACAAAATGCATGCGAAGTAACAGAAAACCAAAAGCGAGGTCCGCTCAGGTTCTCCAGTCAAACCACAATTGCTCCTCCCCGCCAGCGTGGTTCTGTGTCCAGTTAACAGTCCCCTGGCTTTGCCCCAAGTATCTGAGATTACTTTCAAATACCCTTTCTAACAAGACCCCAGCAAGAGGCCACTAATTTCTATGGCACAAAAAGCCACTGGAGAGAGATCCGTTTGTCAATATCAACTGGTCCAGCAATTTCCCATCCTCAGACACATCGGCCTATCGGAGCTGGCAGATGTTTAGACAAGATTTTATAAATTGTTCAATATCAGCCCATAATGAACCCCAACTGACCATTCCAAAGCAGCTAAAAGCATCCGAGACCTCCCCCACTGGGAGCCAATAATGCTCTCACGCTGCAACATTATTAATCATGGAATAAAATAGATGAACCTCTTGAAAAATAAGTGTATGATTGATTAAAGGGCAATCTAAGAAGCTATTATTCTTGTTTTATAACCGTAAGTTATATTCACTCAATTTATCTTTGGAGAGGAAATAAATGATTGTTCATTTCTTTTCTGAAATTATATTATACGGATATCCATATAATTCTGCTGAAAATTAAAGTGACAGGTTTGCTGCTTTTATGATACTAATCAAAGGGAATATGTTATGTGACTACAAATTTTAGACGTGTCCTGTAATTAGAAAGTGAGTTACACAATAAAGAGGCCATAGTCTCAGGTTGTTTAAACCTTTCTTTTCCCCCAGGGTAAGGGTAACAGCCTCTGAAAGGAAACTAAATCCCTCCCCCCAGACTTCACCTTGCATTTAATGTGAGTTATATGAAAAGGAGAGTTAAGAAATCATTCAGTAAATCTGAATAATGCCAGTTTGGATAATTCAGCTTTAAAAAACAATTATTCCCATCAGTACTCTATTGTGGGGGATGTAACGCTCCATTATCAATATTATATTCTGCAGTTTAGCTTACTGAGGAGGTTCAATAAGTCAGCATCGGAAATAAATATAAAATGCATAGGGGTGTCAGATCATTTTATTATATTTTGCGTAGTTTTAAAAATTTACACTAACAAGTAATTTGCATATTCAGAGCACAAAAAAATCTTAATTTTCTTGCAATACATTTGTATATAAATAATCTAGAACCACATGTATCTCCCTACTGCACATTTTTCTATGTCTGCCTTTCTTTTTAATAAGCGTAAGAAAGGAGACTTTATTTCACACAGCTTTTCACTGAGAAGGGGAGGTCAGATCACCTGCAGGTCATCATCCCCTGGGGCTCCAAACCCAACTCTCTCTTCTAGGAAAAATGAGCCCCAAACACCAAATTATTGTAGACTAGTCTGTTTTTATTTACAATTTAAGATATAAATTAGTAAAGAATCCATGTTAAACAACCAACAAAGATTGTATAACCAGCAATGTTCAAATAAAAACCAGGCAGAATTTATTTACAAAAAGTTTAGATTCCATTGCAATACAACTTGCATAAATTACTAGAAGCTTTATATCATTATAAAAATAAATATCAAATTTGTTTCCACTTCTGAAGTACTCAAGTTCTTCAATCACGTTTTATTTCTACTGTGTACATCTTTTACAAATAAACTTTACAGTAAATCCTATCACACCTATAGAATATATACCGTGGCAATGAAGTGATCAATTCAAGATATCCTGAGAAAAACAGATTGTTTCCAACAGTCACACATACATTGGGGAAGCTATACTATGCCGACAAATTCACGTATGTCCAGCAACAGTCTGTTCCAATCACTAGAGTCTGTGGGTAGACAGTGCTGGGTGGATCCTTCTCCTTACAGTGGCACAAGACGTGGTCCGGATTAGAGATCTGGTGTTTGTATCTGTGTGTTTATGAGCTTGGGAAGGGAGAATGGCCTGCTGACTTTTTTTTTTTTTCCAAAGCAATTGTGACACCTACCTGTGGACCAAGGAAAAAACCAAATCATCCCAAATCCTTCAGTTCCACACTGACACATCACATTAGGAAATGAGTTGATCAGAAATGGTTCCACCTCTCCCATCTTCAAGATCTGTGATTAGTAATTTTGTCTAGTTGTAAAGCAACATATTTTTTGAGAAACTGCTGTGAGCCAGGAGAACTTCCGAGTCCTGTCTGGTCCGTGCGGACATGCGGGAGGGCAGGGCTGATAAAAGACCAGCACCCCTGGCGCCTCTTCAGTCTTAGCCTGTAAACATCATCTATGAAGGTTTTGAGACTTCAAGTTTCAGCGGCACTAGCCCATCAAAGCCGGTGCCTAGTACGTGTCTAGCACAGTAAAACTGGCTCCAAATTGCATTCAAATGCCCGGATTTTAATAATCTATTTTTTTCAAAGAGAAAACAACAGCAGTGTTGTGATATATATTCCAGTTTAAGGAATGACTCTTCAAAACAGAACTTGAGCCAGAAATAGGGAATCTACAAAACAGAACAGACACTCTCCGCTTTAAGGGAAAAAAGGCCAAAGGAGATTGACATGCTCTATCTTCCAACCTCATGACAAGAAGCAAGAAAAACACATTAAGCGAGTGTACACTGCGGTTGGTGCTGGGAGGCTCCCCAGGGTGTGGGAAGCACCAGGGTGCCCACTTACTTGCACGCCACGCTGGCCCTTCTATAGGTAGGGCTGGACGCCCCCGCCAACCACGGTGCAGCCCTCACCGGCATCTGTCAGGGGAGGGGCAGTTAGTGAGAACCCGGCCCTGAGCCCCAGGCTCGCAGAGCAGATGTGCACCCACCATCCCAGGTACCCATGCAAACAGCACACGGCTGCAGAACCGGCTGTGCCCGGCACCGCTATCTGAGAGGCCTTCGGTTGTGCTCCCTAATGCTCACTTCCTTCCCCCCTTGACGCCTCTAGCAGGTAGCCCGATTGCCGAGCAGCAGAGGCAACACAGAAACGCGTGGAGAAAGCCAAGGGTTCTTATTTCCTGTTTTGAAGACATAATGCCTCTGAGAGTAACGGGGGACGTTTTGCTTCCTTCCAGCCAAAGGCAGAGAGGCGGCTCCAGCTGAGACTCCCCTTAACCAACACCAGGCGCTGAAGCAGACCCACACGGGCACTCCCCCAGCAGGGACACGGGCTGTCGCCTGCATTTTGTGGCCATTCGTGTCTGCTAGAACTGTTTTAAAAGCCATGATAATAACAGCAGTAAAAGTAATAGTAAGTGAATAAAACGTAAATAATACGGGGGTGAGCCTGAGAAGAGCCCCCGCTCTCTGGCCTTATTCCCCAGCCCCGCCGCCCCTCGGTCCCTGTCGCTAACTGCGGCTCACAGGAGGGCGGCTGGCCTTTCCCTCACTCCTCCAAACGGCTCGGGTTCCCGGCCCTTCCCGCTGTCCCAGGAGCTCTACCCGGCCAGGCCCGCGGCCCGCTCTCCCTCCCTGGGGACCCCGCGGCCACCGGCAGCCTACCTTTCTTGGGCTCGTAGCCGCCGCCCGGGGGCCGGTAGTGGGGCTCGAGCGGATTCGCGCCCGCCTTGCCCGCGTCGCTGGCCGCCTTGGGTGCCGCGTGCAGCGCCTCGCCGGGGGCCGCGGCCGCCGAGTTGTACCGCAGGAGCCCCTGGCCCTGCAGCGCGGCGTTCAAGTTCCCGTAGTTTGTGTAGTTGCCATAGAAGGGCGACGTGTAGTAGAGGTGGCGGCCGAGCAGCGGCGAGGCGGGGTAGGGCGAGCCGCCGGGAGGGGCCCCCGACGCAGGCGCGGCGGCCGCAGGCAGCCCCGGAGGCGCGCAGCCCGGGCCCAAGCTCGGCTGCTTCAGGTCCGACGTGGCGATCTCGGCCAGCGACCACAGCTTGGGCTTGCTGGCGGGCGGCGGCGCGCCTGGCGACGTCCGGCTGCTCAGGGGCGTCTTGCCTCCGCGGGGCGCTGGCTCGGGCGGGGGGCTCAGCAGCGGCGCCTCCACGCCGGTGAGCGGCGAGGAGGTCACGGGCTTAGGCGGCACCAGGCTCCGCTCGCCCTCCTCCTCTTCGTCCTCCTCGTCCTCCAGGTCGTCGTACTTGTCCTTGCACTCCGAGCCCGATTCGCACAAGGGGTCCCCGGTGCGGCACGGTAGCTTCTCCCCGTCGGACTCGGCTGAGCACGAGTGATCCGTGAGCGAGTCGACGTGCAGGCTGATCCCTGAGGGGGCGCGGGCATGGTTGGCGGCACACGGGGACAGTGCGGGCACTAAAACCCCCTCCGCCCCACATCCTGGGGTACCCGCCCTCCCCACGCGATCCCTCACTTCGCCCCAACCCCTGCCATGTCTGGGAGAGCTGGACCTCCCCAGGAAGCGCCCGAGGAATCACTCGGTCAAAGCCTGCGGACACGAGCGAAGGCAGCGGGCGGCTGGGGCTCCGCCCGGACCTGGGGTGTCGCCGGGCAGTGTCCCCGACCCCGGCTCCGTGCCCAGCCTGCGAGGGAAGGTCCCGGAGACCGAGACCGTGCGCCGGCCGGCGTGGCCCGCTCACCTTCGTCCTCCGCCGGCGTCTCCTTGCCCTCCCGCGCCCTGTCCGGGCTCTCGTCCTTGCTTCTCGCCATGTCGCCCTCGTCCTCGTCCTCGTCCTCGCTTTTGTTCCTCGGGGCCCACGTCATCTTGTTCTCCTTCTTGAGGCGCCGGCGCGCGTTGGCGAACCAGGTGGACACCTGCGTGAGGGTCATCTTGGTGATGATGGCCAGCATGATCTTCTCGCCCTTGGTGGGGTAGGGGTTCTTGCGGTGCTCGTTCAGCCAGGCCTTGAGCGTGGCCGTGGCGTCCCGCGTGGCGTTCTTGCGGTACGCCGGGTCGTTGAGCTGGTACGGGTAGGCCGCGCTGCCGTAAGGGTGATAGCTGATGGCGCCTGTCATCCCGGTCGTGTGCGCGTCGTAGGGTGCGCCCTGGAACCAACAAGAGTCTGTGAGTGGGGTGCGCGGGGACCAGGCAGGCATCGACCCAGCGCGACCCCTCCGCCCGCCCACCACCGCCTTTCCCCCTGCGAGTCTCCCGCTCTCAAGCCGCCCTTCCCGCAGCAAAAAAGAAGGAAAAAAGCAGTGTGATTTAGGGCCAGCTGTGGATCACAAAAAATACTGCAGTTTTATTCTCTATTTTTTGAACTATTTCACTTTCCTAAAATGACTTACCTTCCCCTAAATGTTCCAGGTCGGCGCGCACAGATGTACACACACTTACACGTGTGCGCACACAGGCCTACAGGTAGTTTCTTGATATCTAAATTTCTCTGGATGCTTCAAGTGCCACTGCCTCCCCCAACTCCCTCGTCCCCGCCCTTATATGGTTAAAAAAACACCCCAAAGCCCCACTCCGCTATTCACCGCTCTAAAGCTCTGCAAATCCAATTTGCAACTCAGAAGCCAGTCACCGTTTCGAATTCTTCAAATACGCGGTAATTAGCATTTTAATTCACCCTTTAACGTTTAAATTCGAGACATTTGCAGCCCTCGCTTAGGCCGCTGCTACTCAGTCGCTGCCCTGGAATTCCACCGAGGGCCGGTAGTGGCCACAATCCCCGTAATGGCCTCAATCGCCCATAATGTGATTCGCCAAGGCCCCGGCCGGGCCCAGCTGCGCACCGGAGGCGCGAGAGCCGGCCCCGGGTTGCGGGAGCAGGAGCTGCTCTCGATGCGCTGAGGACTCGGACACTCAGCGAGTCACACGCCTGCCCAGACGTTTTTCGAAAGCAAGGTCTGCGGGCAGATTGAGGCCCGAGACCAGGGCGCCTCCGGCCAGGATCCGGAGTTGCAGCCGGATGCTCCATTTCCTCCCCTAACTCGGTGACCCCGCTGCCCCAATTCCCCGAAAGTGAATGCGGACTACCCAGCGGCCGCCCCAGAGGCCCCAGTGGCGCCGACCCTCCCATCCCACGCCAAGACGGGCGAGTCTTCGGCCGGATCCGGACCCTTCACCAAGCTGCGATGCCCGAACCAGGGAAAACCCACCACAGACGCCAGCCACGGCGGAGTCTCACTTCCCAGGTTCTTGGAGAAAATTAGCCGGCGAGCCAACGGGGAGCGCCACGGGGCGCTGGGCCCCGCCAGGACTTTCCCTGCTGAACGCGCTGCCTGCCACCCTGGCCCCTTGTTCCGCCTGCGGCGCGGCAGACAGAGCCGGCGACTCCGGAGCCACCGCCCGCGCCACATTCCCTGCGGTCCCCTCTCACCGATCCCCACCCCACGCGGCCCGGGCCCCGACCGGGGTCCCCACGCCCCGGTGTCCCGCGTCCCGAACAGCGCACGGTTACCATGTAGGACGGGAAGCCGGCCGCGGCGGCTGCAGCGTCGGCCGAGTACTGCAGCGGGCTGCCAAAGCCCGTGGCCGCCTGTGCCGTGAAGGCCGCCGAGCCCGGGTACGGGCTGAACGCCGAGCCCGACGCTGAGCGCGCCAGCTCCTCGCTGCGCGGCGCCGCCAGCGCCGACGCGCCGTACGCCGGGCACGAGTAGAGCGCCAGCGAGCCGGGCGCTTGGTACAGGTAGCCCTGCGGGTAGGACATGGTGGGCGCGGGGCGCGGGGCCCGCGTCACGCCAAGCAGCGGGCTGGGAGCGCGGCGCCCTCCATCCACGCCCGGCCGGGGCGCGGCGCGGCGGCGGGCACCCGCGCCGAGGGCCGACGCAGGCCGGCCCGGGCACTAGCCTGGGCGGCCCGCGGGCCGGGGGAACGGCGGGGCGGCGGTGGCGGCGGCGGCAGCGCGGAGCCGGTGGGCGCAGCCGCGCGCCAGGCCGGCGGTCGGGGTTTGGGGGAGTCTGGAGTCGGGAGTGAGGAGTTGAGGAAGGAGCGCTCGAGTTTCCGAGGGACATTGGAACGCGGAGCTGTCCGTCACGCGCTCATCTGCATATTCGGGTGCCCGCCCCTCCCCTGCTCCGCCCGCTGCAGCCGCCCGCCGGCGGCCGGGGGAGGGGCGGGGAGCGGGGAGAGGAGGGGAGGGGCGGGCGGAGGAGAGGGAGGCGGGCGCGAGGGAGGGACGCGAAGGCTTTTGTGGCGCAGCCGCCTCTCAAGCAGCTCCGGCCCCAGCCCGCGGCCCTGCAGCCTGGCCAGGCCGAGCTGCGAGCCCCGGCGCGCCCCCCCCCGCCAACTGGCGCTTACTCCAGCCATGTCCCCCCACCCCGCTCCAGCCGGCTCCCCCACCTCGTCCCAGCCACCTTCTTCGTTCCTCCTCCCTTTCCCCCTCCCCCACTGCCCCGCCCCCCAGCTCGGCTCGCTCGGACTAGCAGAGGCCGCCCGCAGTCGGGCCAGGCCGGGTCCACTTGGGGGACGCACGGCCCGTGTCCCTTCTCCACCCCAAGGAGGCAGGCCAGCCTAGATGACTGAGTGCTGGACTCCAGTGTCCAGTCCGGAGTCGCAGGGAAACGGGGAGGAGGCAGGACGGTGGCACCCACGGCCTGGGTCCTCCTCCGGGCGGTGTGCGGGGCTCCCATTCCCACCTTCCTCATCTGCTCTGCCTCATGGCTCGAGGCTCCCGCGCCCTCGCGTTCGGTGGCCTGCCCCTCACACCCCGCCCCGCTGAGCACGGACCCGGATCCGGAGCGCCTTGGTTTCGAAGTGCCGGGAGGGCCCTGAGGTGAGCAGCGGAGACCCCGGGTCCCTTAATGACAGGACTTTTCTCGTTGGGAACGACGTGGCACACACCGCAGTGCTTCGCTTGTTACATGCCATTCCCCAAAAGAGTTTTATTTTATTTTGTTTTGATAAGTTGACTCCTTTTTCGGATTTGTGTTGCCAGGACACTCGGGGAGATGACTGTCACCGGAGAAACCGGCGTCTGGCAGGATGTGAAGCTTCTTTGCCACCTCTGGAAGAGAGAGGAGAGCGCAGCCGGCTGATGGCACTGGCACAGCGGGCATCACAGGTAGCTCAGGTAACGTGGGGCTCAAGAGGTGCCTCGCGGGGCTCAGAGGCAGGGCGGTTAGCCACAGTCCCTGAGACTCCAGCCTGGCATGCTCCTCCACCCTTCCCCCACCCGGGGACAGCCAAAGAGAAGAGGATATCTGGCTATTAGCCTGAAGGGTCACCTATGGGGGGCGCTCAGGGGGTTCAGAATGCCTCAGGTGTGTACTGGCCCCAGTGGGGGCACCCACCCAACAGGTGCCTCTTCCTTGGAAGCCATCTCCAGTGGGTGTAGTGGAGGTGGGAGGGCGCCGGGGCTGGGAGCTGGGCCGCAGCTCAGGCCTGCAGCTGGCACCTGCACCCCGGTGCACACTGCAGCCAGCGGGTCGGCCTGTGAGTTCAGGATGTGGCATCGTGCGGCCTCTCGGCCGGGCAGCAAGAGCGGGCTAGGCCGCCAACCCGGTCCGGGTAGCAGGAGACACACACAGGCCAGTTAGGCTGTGTTTGTCTTTCTCCAGACAAGAGAGAACCAGTTGCAAAGTGCCGTGTTGTGCTTGACAACTCCCTGACCCCAGGCTTGTCGCTCCTGGTAAGTGCTCCCAGGCCCAGTACCCCTCTCCCTCCCAGATCCCCGGCAAACCGCACCGCCCTCCACGCTGTACCCTACCCTCCCTGTCATCTCAGTGCACAACACCCCCCTTGACCACCAGCCCTTGCACACATGCACACCACTTCCACACACTCGGGGTCACCTGGAGGACCAAGCGGGGGTGTTTCAGGTGTGACCCCATGTGGGACATGCTAATTCAGTTCAGGGCAGATATTTTAAATCAATAATTATAGACTTGAAAGCAAGAGAAGTGAAGAGAGAAAGAGAGAAAAAGAAAAAGAGATACCTCAGTAGCCTGGTGGGGTGAGCCGCTGTCAACGTCTGTAACAGTTTTGGTTTTCCTGGGAGGAATTCCTCCAGAAAGATGCACAAAGGAGATGCCCACATATTGGGTAACAAACACAAACAGCGACAGATCCAATTGCAGCCCTTTAGGGTTCACTTCCAATCAGATTAGTTTAGGTGAAAAAAATTGGGTCTAATTTTTCTCACCCGAGTAGACTAGCCCTGAGTATTTCCATTTCTAAAGACCCTTCCTGCTGTGGGGTCATTAGCATTTGGGGCTTTTCTTCCCCCCTCACCCTCCTCCAGTCTGACCTCTGGCTGGGGCAGAAGAGAAAACACTGACTTATTACAAAAACATCCCCAGTTCAGAGCAGGACCTTATGCTCTAGATACAGTTGATTTTGGCACCAATTAAATGTATAGCCAGACAAGTGCACTTGGAGGCTGTCCCTTGTCTAGGGCGCATCTCCAGGATGGCCTGCCCTTCCCCTCTCCCGAGCCCAGAGCGGGAGTCTGAAGACGGCCTCTTCCCTTCCTGTGTGTACCTTCCCCCCAGCAATTATAGTCCTCCACCGAAATCTAAATTTTCCATACTGCTGCTGCCTGGTGCTAATAAAAACTGTCTACCTCGCACTATTACGCAGTCAACTCGCACTACATGCCGTTTTTATTGGTGGTGACTGTAGCAAATTAAAATGCCTACGCAGAGACATTAAAACTTGCGCTTTTCATTGTTATTGGAATATATAAACTCGGCTTTGCTGTAAAGCTCCCTGTTTTTAAAAAATCACTTTTCCTTTTCTTAGGTTAAAGTTGACTTGGTTGTCTTAAAAAAAAATCGGGAAAAACACCCCGCAAGTGTGAAGGCTCTGCGTGGTGTTCCTTGCAAGGCGGCCTACAGGGTGGCCCCAGTGATCTCGGATTGGACTCTGCGGAGTCTGCAGAGAGGGGAGGCCGCGCGGGGAGAGGGTGGTGGCGTCCGGGGCGCCTCAGCCGCCCTCCAGAGCAGGGTCCTGGCTGTTTCGCTCAAGGGCGAGAAGGGCGCTCAGGCACCTGGAGTCACCTGGCTGTGGTCGGGCACTTTGCTGCTGCTGCTTTTTGGTTGTCATTTGAGCTGGGATGACAGCGCAAGCGTGCGGGGCATCAGGAGCGTGGCCATTGGTGCCATAGCCCAGGCAGTGAGTGGCTTCCGGCTCACGGTGGATCTTTCCCACTTTGCCCAGGGGTGTGTGTGTGTGTGTGTGAGTGAGTGAAAGAGAGAGAGAGGGAGAGAGACTTAATGTTGTCATATTTTTGTTTCTTGTGCTTACAGTTGCCGAGCATTTACTTAGAACCAGTCCGAGTGGACTCGCACCTCTCAGAGAACCGGGTTCTCCTGGGAAGCCAAGCGCAGAGGAGGGCCAGACACGCAGGCCTGGGTTCCAGGGTCTTCCCAGGAGCGTGGCCCGCTGGGTAGGCCCAGCGCTGGCCACACTTGGTTGCACCCTGGGGGGTCTGGTGTCCGGGCAGGCGAAGGAGGCAGCGGGCTGGAGCCATGCGCATGGGCGGGCGGCGAGGGGGCGCTGTGGGCCAGCCTGCGGCTTCGGTCCCCAACACGGTGGCCCAGGCACTGTCCCCGCGCCACCGACTGGCGGCGGGTGCCCCCGCGCCTGGCGTCACTGCCTCCTCCCACGTTGTGTTAATTCAGGGAAGAAGAAAACAGTACCAGGGCACTTCAATAAAACCTGCACGGCTCGTGACCATTTGCCATTCTGTGTCATTTCACTGGCCTGCGGTGGACTTTGTAAGAGTTTGGTGGAAAGATAGCCCCAATTTTGGGGCGTGTGATTTTTTTTGGGCAATTGACATTAAATATACACATTTTACATGGGTTCCCCTTGGGGAAATAACATTGCAAATGTAAGTCGCGTCCATGTATCAAATTACAGTCCTATTGTATCCACAAACAAGACCCCTCCTGTGCCAGGGCTCCCCGGCAGTTTGCGGAAGGACAGACGGACAGCGAGAGTAACGTGGAAGGAAGATGAGAAACCGGGCTCTGCAATTTCCTGCTTTTCTTTTCTTTTTTTGAAAAGAAATACATCTTTATACGCTGTACAACATTTAAATCAAAATGAAAGGTAAATCTCTTTCAAACTTCGTTTACAGCTCTCAGCAGTCTGTGAGTGCGTTTGGCTGGATTTCAGATGCAACGGTATTTCTGGGTTCTCAAACCGGCGTCTGATGCTGGAACGTTTCCCTGGAAAACGAGCACCCAGGAGACTACGAGGGAGGCGGAGGGGTCCGGTGCTCCTGTCCTGGGACGGGCGGGCTCTGCGCCAGGTTTTCCAACGGGCTGCGAGGCCTGGCAGCCCTGGGCAGGCGGGCCCACTGCGGGGACTGAGGCACGCCCTGGCCGGAGGTCGCCCTCGGGGTCGCTTGGGCTCCTGGATCCGGCACCCTCCACGCGCTTTCTCTTCCTCTGTTTCTGTATTCTAGGGAGCGCGTGTTCTCTCAGCCTGCTCTTCACTCAACTGCCCTGTTTTTAGCTCCAGATTACTGGAGTCCGGTGTCCTCACTGCTAACTCGTCCCTCCCGGTTTCCTTTAGTGGCAGCAAAATTCGCCATCCTCTGACAGATGCCCCTCCTCCAATGAGCTTCCTGAAGTTTCTCTCTGGCGCAGGGTTCGGAAAACCCTGATTTCTCCATTTCTCAGCAGCCCGCGGTCTCTGTTCTCCTTCCCCCTTTCCCTGCTCTCCCACGTCCTCCACCCCCGGGCTCTTTCCCTCTTCTGCGCCCCACCCCCCGTCACTCTCGGGGCTCCTCGCTGTCAGCCCCCCACCCCACAGGCGTCAGCGCAGCCCCGGCCTGGGGTCCCCCGCTGTGTTGGGCCGCTCTCGGCTGGGTTGCCGGGGTTGGTGCGTCCTGCCGGCAGCCCCAGAGTCCCTGGCCGTGGCTCCCGCCAGGAAGGAGCGCCAAGGGGGGTCCAGGAATGTGGGGAGAGGGCGGGAAGGGGACAGTCCTTGGGCACGGACGGGCCCCAGTGCTTTAAGGGCTGGAGTGGAAGGAGACTCGCTTCAGGATCAGCGACCTGACCGCCTTAGTTCTTCGCCAGGCGATGGTTTGGAGAGGAAGTGCTGACGCTCGCGGGCCGTGTCACCTTCGCACATGCACACAGGCGGCCCCACATCCCCGCACAGAGACGCGTGCGCACACGCGCTCCCCGGACAGTTGCGTGTCTCAGAAGCTGTTCTAGGCAAGTGGAATTGTCAGGTTTTTGTTTTGTTTTGTTTTTTAAAGTGATTCTGCAAGGCAGTCTTCGAAAGAACTTGGCTCCCCTCCCTGTCCCTCCTGCGGCTGCGCATCGCTTTGCATTCCTCCTTTCAAACGCCAGAGCGCACCTCGGCGCTGGCCTGGCTGCTGCAGCCCTGGGTGCGCCCAGGAGGCTGCGGCGACCGCAGCGGTCAACTCCAGCCCGGCCTGAGCAGGCAGGACTCCTTCCTCCCTTGCAAGAAGACACTGCAGGAGCAGAAAGAGTTCCTCCAGTCCTTCTACAATTACCTTCTTCAAACAAGCCAGGCCCCAAAGAACGTTGGTCTAGGCCATGTTTAATATCCTTTTGCTAACTCTGTATCTGTTCATGTGCCCAG